>CAUYLG010035586.1:40000-220912 GCA_963573385.1 Cacajao melanocephalus
ATTT
This sequence comes from Cacajao melanocephalus, assembly GCA_963573385.1. NCBI lineage: Eukaryota > Metazoa > Chordata > Mammalia > Primates > Pitheciidae > Cacajao > Cacajao melanocephalus. The sequence goes on from CAUYLG010035586.1 coordinate 40,005, forward strand.
ATTTATTTATTTATTTTTTTCACTGTGCCTTAGGTTCTGGGGTACATGTGTAGATCATGCAGGATTGTTGCATAGGTACATACATGGCATGGTGGTTTGCTGCCATCCTCCCTTCATCACCTATATCTGGTATTTCTCCCCTCATTATCCCTCACCACCCTCCCCACCCCCGCTGTCCCTCCCCAACCCCCCCACTACTGACCGAAGTATGTGATGCTCTCCTCCCTGTGTCCACATGTTCTAATTGTTCAACACCCACCTATGAGTGAGAACATACAGTGTTTGGTTTTCCGTTCTTGTGTCAGTTTGCTGAGAATGATGGTTTCCAGATTCATCCATTTCCCCATGAAGGACATAAACTCATTTTTTTTTATGGCTGCGTAGTATTCCATGGTGTATATGTGTCACATTTTCTTTATCCAGTCTATTGATGCTGGACATTTAGGTTGGTTCCATGTCTTTGCTATTGTAAACAGTGCTGCAATGGACATACATGTGCATGTGCCTTTATAATAGAAGAATTTATAATTCTTTGGGTATATACCCAGTAATGGGATTGCTGGGTCAAATGGTATTTCTATTTCCAGGTCCTTGAGGAATCGCCACACTGTCTTCCACAGTGGTTGAACAAATTTACACTCCCACCAACAGTGTAAAAGTGTTCCTATTTCTTCACATCCTCTCCAGCATCTGTTGCCTCCAGATTTTTTAATGTTCGCCATTCTAACTGGTGTGAGATGGTATCTCAATGTGGTTTTGATTTGTATTTCTCTAATGACAAGTGATGATGAGCATTTTTTCATGTTAGTTGCTTTAAAAATATCCTAATATAATGTATAAGAAAACCTGGAAGTAAAACATTTAAAATAGTCACTGTATTCTTAATAGGTGAATTTTCCAAATACCAAAGTTTCCCTTCATTATTGCCATTTGAAAGAACTATTTATTGTAAATATAAAAAATAAGTTCTTGGTACTTGGGGTCCATGATACCAAATGTTCCCTTTTTGTTTTTAAATAACATTTTAAAATAATATATATTAATTATTGGACAGTTGAAAAGGTTCAGAGTATATAAATAAAATACAATTTTTACCACCTTAGCACATCACAGTGTGTTGTGTGTGGGAGATGACAGTGAGAGCAGTTGGGATACTTTTCTTGATAAAGATTATATAGTATGTTTTTCTTAACATTATGTCACATAGTTTTCAAGAATTTTTTTGCATCCTATATGTAATCTATCCATGGAGAAGTTATCTAATCTGTATGATTATATATACATCTTATTTCAAATTTTTGATATAATAAATCTTCCAACGAGCATCTTTATAGATAGCTTTTTATTTTATTTTATTGTTTTTTCATTTTTGTACTTAGGAAAATACATGCTTATGGTATCTATAATCATACTATAAAGACTTACTCAAATATACATAAATATATAGTGACACCTCTTTTGAGTACTTTTTTAATAAAATAACGTTGCTGATTTTAAAAATGCTATTTTGATTTTTTGCAAGATTTGAGAAAACACTGTCCAATTATTTAAAATCCCTGCAAAAGACCTGATTTTACAGTGTGTGACCATAAAATCCTTAACTGTCTTTAGCCATTTTTGTTTTCATCTTAATATGCCAAAGACATTATTTTAATATCTTTGTCCTCCTCCTGAGCTTAGTCTCATTACATGTTTACTTGGTACTCAAGATGTCAAGATGGTCGAGATGACATTAGTATACTACCTTCCCAGCTACAGAATGCTTTTTGTGCAGAAGTGATTATGAACAAAAAATAATGTATTAACGCAAACACATAAGTAGCAGTACTTTTCAAAAGACTAAAAAAATGAAATTCATTCCACTCATTGTTATATTTAAATATTTTGCACTTATAGAAGACCCAAAAGGAAATATTTCCTTCTTAATACATGAGATGTATGTTTAGAGGTTAAGTTAAAATGTTTGTGTTAAACAGAAATGTTTTCTAAAATGATTTGATTGTTGAAGAAGTGAGGTTGTCATAATTTGGACATATACTTATTTTTGAGCAGTGTAGTTGTTTAAGAAATAACTTCTTGAATAATTTCTGAGAAGAGTAACTTTTTATATGCATGAATATATAGACATAGTTATAAATCTAGAAAAATTGACTTTCTTATATGCAAATTTATTCAAATATAATTTTTGATGACATGATAAAATTAGTCATATGTTGCTTTGGTTTTTCTTCTCTCCTTCCTTCCTTCCTTCTTGTTTCTTTGCTCTCTCCCTTTCTCTCCCTCCCTCCCTTCTCCATCCCTCCCCTCTCTCTCCTTCCCTCCCCTTTCTCTTCCTACCCCTCTCTCCCTTCCCCCTCTCCTTCCTTCCTTCCCCCTCTTCTTCCTTCCTTCCCCCTCTTCTTCCTTCCTTCCTTCCTTCCTTCCTTCCTTTCTTCCTTTCTTCCTTCCTTCCTTCCTTTCTTCCTTTCTTCCTTTCTTCCCTCCCTCCTTTCTCTCTTTCTTCCTTTCTCTCTTTCTTTCGTTCTTTCTTTTTATTTCTTTCTTTCTGGGTCTCCCTTTGTTGCCCAAGCTATACTTACAGTGGTACAATCTCAGCTCACTGCAACCTCCCCTCCGTCTCCTAGATCCAAGCGATTCTCCTGCTTCAGCCTCCCAAGTGACTGGAATTACAGGCATCCACCACTACTCCTGCCTAATTTTTGTATTTTTAGTAGAGATGGAGTTTCACCTTGTTGGCCAGGCTGGTATGGAACTCCTGACCTCAGGTGATCTGCTCGCCTCCACCTCCCAAAGTTCTGGGATTACAGGCATCAGTCACCACGTCTGACCAAAATGTTTTAATATATTAGAAATTTACATAAATCCACAAACTAATGATAAGAATGTTTTGGTACCAATTTGAATATGGTACATTTCCTAACTTTCCTAACTTTAAGGGTTAGAGGTTGTTTTGTGAAAAATATGTGACCTAGGCTAAAATTATTTCAAAATTAGAATGGATCCTAAAAATAATGATGTTTATATTGTTTCATTAGGAGGTCTACTCTTGCTCTAAAAGGATTCTGAAAAATATGTGTTGTTTTGTTTTGTTTTTTATTTTCCAGGTTCATGTGTGTGTGTGCATGTATGTGTGTGAAAAGCCTTGGAGATTAGGGTTGCAATGTGTCTGTTCAGCAATATTGATCTCTTTATTAAACTCTTTTGTTTCTCCAGCTTGCCTCCAGTCTCTTCATGACTTTTATATCAAACACAGAATTTAAAAGTGCATTTCTGTGTTGAAATTTTAATATGCAATGATATTGTAGTTGATTTAGCCATAGGGAATGCATAAAACAACATGAAAATTATATGATCACAGAGGCAGAACAAAACCCTTAGGAGAGGCAATTGTTTTAGAAAGATTAGCCATGTTTGTTCATTTTTAGCTTCAGATTTATAACATGCAAAGTTCTCCTATTGTTTCTCAAGAAAGAAATAACTTTTATAGTGTAATATTTACCTTCAACTTTCTTAAGCTTAAAAATATATTAGTTCTGTCATGGTGATACTATTCTTCATAGTTCTTGGTAGGGTTGGTTAAATAAAAGTGACTCATTTCATTATAGTTTTGTTTCCTTTGTTTTGTGAATAGACATTCTCCTTTAGTTATTTATATAAAAAACTATGTATTTTTCAAAACCATAAGGTCCTGACGGTTTAAAGACATTTGGAAATAAGCAAAGATGAAAGATAAGACATAATTTGTAAGGGATATATTTTTAGAAGTTCTATTATCAAGATATCTAGTAGAAGTTTAAGTTTATACATAGCTGTGATTAATTAATTGTGTATACAATCACTTAAGCAATGCAGATATGTGACACCTTGTTTACTGAAGACGAAATAACTGATGAATATACTAAAGAGCCTTTCTGCTCTGGTTCTGATATGCTGTATCCAGATATGACCAATATCATCTAATGGAAGACAGAGTCCTAGTAAATTCTGTGCATCTATACAAAAGCCTTTTTTAAATTTAACTCACATTTGTCCCACCAGATCTTAAAGTGAACAACATATAAAGGTATGTTTGGCAACTACTCCAAATATTTAGCCATTTTTGCAGAGATGCTTCTGCTCTGATCTAGTTCCTAAATGTTTTTGATTCTTGCATCTATTTTTAATTCAAAATTCCTCCTCTGCACTTTTTTCTTTTGTTTCTACTTTTTCTTCTTTCCTTGTTCCTTTTCAAAGATTTTGGCTACAATTCAATAAAACAGTGTCACAGATTTTATTCACTTTGATGAGGACTCTCTGCCCTACCTAGAATTTTAGGACCTAATTCTACCCAGGCATGGCCAATATTTGAATAATATCATGTATTAAAATAAATATGGAAATAAATCTTTTCTTAAATAAATAATTCCCTTGACATATATTGGTGTATTAGATCTCTGTGTAAGATATATATGTATTCCACTGTAGAGATGTACAGTTGTCCTACTTTTACTAGATTACAATTTTTATGCAGGCAGATTTTTGTGAATTTTGTTTGTTGATTTTTCCCAAACATCTAACATGGTTTCTGACTTATATACTAGAAACTCAATAAATATTTATCAAATGATTCCATGTTATATTAAGCACACATCTGTTCATAATTTTCTGTATATATTTTATGTCTATGTAAATAGAGAAGAGTGCATACAGGGAATTGTGAATAAACCAGATCATTCTAAAAAAAAAGTCAAGAGTGTAAAAATTGAAAGACCTACATATATAGTCTAAAACCGTAGCCAGATATGAATATCTATATATTACACCATGGTGCATTAACTCAGAGTTCTGAGGAAGTCTAATTGCATGGACTGAACCCCACAGTTCTTGAAAGAGGAAAACAACAGAAGACCTGCTAATTATAATAAAATGTTACTAAGAAATAAAAAATAGTAAACCAATCCATGCTATTGACTATCACTTCTTGGGTTTTCAGGGAAGAAAAAGCATGAAGGTGGATTTTCAGGGAAGAAAGAGCATAGAGATAAGATTATTTATCTTCATTGCTATGCTTTATGTATCTCAGCCTTTCAATATGTAGAGCTTAGAGGTTATAGTTGGAGATAACATTAAGAATAATTCTTACTACATTAACTCTAACTTGTTGCTTGGGAATATGGCAGACTAAATGTGATGTTATAAATTAGTACTGTTTGATTTTAACTTGGTGCTAGTTTTTTAAGAATTCAGATTTGTACTATTTATTTGTTTGTGATTACTAGACAAGGAAGAGGTCTCAGAAACTTATGGGCCCAGAAAATACCTTTGTAAAACACAGTGATGACAGTGGAAGCCAACATGCTTTACATATGTTATCCCTTATATTCTCCACACCCAGAGAGAGAGATGCTATTAATCTAATTGTATAGTGCAACTGAGGTACAGAGACAGTGAAACAACTCTTAAAGTCAAATAGCTGGCAAATGACGGAATTGCTGATTCCTAAGATCTTAGATGAAGCTTCCCAGTTTTTACCTCCTTTGTCTTTCCAGCCATTTGCTAGATAACAAAAGATAAAACTAAAGTGAGAAGATACATGCCAAATATTTTATTTTAATGCACTTATTGTAACACCTTTTTTATTTTGAGGTTTCTGGGCCTATCTGTAGATTTACCTGCATATCTCTTTAACTTATAAACAAGGGTACTAATTTACCTCCTTGGAAAAGAAATCTAGCTTTACCCAACCTAGAAAATATGTTATTATTTTTCATATCTAAAGCCAAGGTATGATTAAATATTACAAAATTAATGGAGTAATAGTTGACACTTAATTATTATTACTTCGTATTTCATATTCCTGCCAATTTTCTTCTGTGTGCAAAATTAACTTTTCAGGGGAAATCCAAATGTAGAGAAACCTCTTAGTTTTCATGAAATATAGTTTATTAACATGAATGAGAACCCCAAATGGCCTTCTATATGTGTATTGTTTATATGATATAAATGGACTTTCACATGTTTTGGTTTTTATTAAATTATAATTTTTGCATTATACTGTTTTTATGTTCTCCAATTCATTAAATCAAAAGTATTTCAGTATCTTCTAGAAGTCAGGTAGAATTCTGGGTGCTGGGAACGTACTAGGGAGCAAAAGAGAAAAATCTATGCCTTGATAGAACTTACATTGTATTGAGGGTAAAAAGACAATAACAAACTAAATAAGTAAAATATATTATATGGTCAATGCTGATAAGTATTTGGAGAATAATCAGGAGAGACAGAGAATCTTATATTTCTATTATAAAATTATAACAAACATGCCAGGTAATCATTCTTTATTACTATCTAATTTTTAGTTCTGTATTTAAATTGTAAATGACAGTGTCATGCTAAATGCCTTTCATCTGTCCCTATGGAACACTTTGTACCCTCTCCTTTATATCGGATAGGTAGGGATCTGATTGGAATGCATGAAGTCTGCTTTGCCAAAGTGAAGCATTTATGGAATCTGGGAAAAGAGTGAGGCTAGGGTGTTTGTTCCTCATCTTTCTTCCCTGATAATTTGTTTTGGGAGAGCTGTGCCTCTCTGCTGAAGGACACAGTTTCTGTCAAGTGTCCCTCTCCATGAAACCGCCCTCATGGGGCCCTAGCAAGTACCCCTCTCCTTGCATACTCAGGCTTAGTAGTAATAAATAGAGCTCTCCTTTTCTTGCAAGATGCTACTTATTGTGTTGATTTCTTGGATCCCAGCTCACATATTCGTAAAGTCTTTTCTTGAATTATCCAATTATAGTATGGACTCTGGCTGACTCAAATATCTAGCATACTAATTGGTTATTTACCTAATGAAATCAAATCCGGAATCCTAGTGGGAAAAAAAGGAAGGGCCAAGAAAAGATTGAAATGGGAAAGGGGCAAGCCTTTCCTCCTTGAGTGGAACCAAGGAATAGCTTCATGTTGTTAGAAACTGCACACTAGTTTTATCCATCTGGGGTAGTGTATACCTGTGTGCCTGGAGGTTAGCTTCCCTCAGATTTCTGGATTTTTATATAGAGAGAGAATGTAAAGTGAAAAGGATGGATAATAGGGCAAAAAGCCAAATTTTCTTTTGATTTATATTCCTAGCCCTCCACTCTCAATTTAAATGGAAAAAGACAACTTAACTTTGTTACTTGACATCTGAGAAGTCAGTATTATCAACATTTTTATGCTTCATTTTATGTTTTTTTAACAGTCTCATTTCCACTTGGAAGAAATATTTTTCTTTTCTTATTTTCCCTACATTCTACAAAACACTTTTTAAAAACCTAATAGTGATGATTGTGAGTTTCAATGGTTAAAATTATACCATGTGTCAATAAAAACATAATTTAAATTATCTATAAAACTTAGAAAAGCTGTCAAGTTCTCCATATGCATTACAAACATTCATTGAAATCAAGTTCATGAAATGCATGCATGTAAATACATGGTAGGATTAAAAGCCTGTTCTATGTTATCAATAACTTTGCCCATATAATGTGATTTGTGAACATGTTTTTATCAAAGATATTTTATTTTCTTAATAAATTATTATGGAACATCTCACTAAACATTTGATGAAGAGAAATATGGTGAAGGGAATCATAAGGAGATAAACTTGTATGTAATGTTATTAGAGTACCAATCAGACTATGTATGACACAGATAAAAATAACAACAAGGTAAAGCAAAAGTGATTTTTAGAAGTATAGGGTTTTAAAATAGTTATTTTAAAGTGGTCTAAATTTTTATTAAGTTACATCCTTGGCATAAGTTACCTGCTGAACTAAGTGGAATGTATATACATTAAAATGTCTTAAATATCTTATAATATGTACAGCTGCTCCCTTTTATAAAAGTTAAACTGCTAGCTTAGAAGAATTATTCAATATATTTATCTACATGATAGTTCTTATATTGAAATTTCACATCTCTTTTAGAGAAAAATGCTTTATACATTTGAATGATTTTTAAACATTTTAGTAATACTACTATTTCTAATAACAGGAATTATAATTGGTGTTTCCCCTAACAGTTAACTTTTAATTACTTTATTAAACATTATTTGGTGATAATTTTAAAAGCACTTCTATTCAAACTTGCACAACATATATGCCATATACATGATTTATATTTCTGTTAATGACACAGACTTAATTATATATTTGTGATTAAAAATTATAATGTGTATTTACCTGTATATTGAATTTTATTAAAAAAACACATTTTGGCAAGAGGGTGGACAGTAGATGGGTAGTGTTGGGCTGATGGGTAGCTCAAGGCACACACAACACTATATTTAACAATGAGAAAAATGCATGTTAATCCTCCGTACTTTAGCACATTTAGTGTGTGCTGTAATGATGTACAGTATATTTACAAGTATTTGTGTATTTGAAATCAGTAATATTGCTTAATAAGCAGGAAATATGACTATTACAGGCTGAAATATTCATTTAGACAAAATAAAAATAATCTTATCTGATAATTGATTTTCATGCAGGAAATGAATGGCTTATGTTAAACTGAGAACATGTCCTACAGCGTAGTATATACATACAATGGAATACTTTTTAGATTTTTAAAAGTACGAAATCCTGCCATATGTGATGACATGAATGAACCTGAAGGATTTTATACTAAGTGAATAAGCCAGGCACAGGACAAATGAATAGAGCAGAATGATCATTGCCAGGACTTGGGAAAGGGGGAAATGGAGAACTGATGTTCAACAGGCATAGTGTTTCATTTACACAAGATGAACAAGTTCTATAGATTTGCTCTACACCATTGTGCCTATAGTTAACAATACTGCATTGTGCATTCAAAAATTTTGAGTGTAGATCTCATGTTAAGTGTTCTTACCACAAAAATCAGGTCAAGTATACAAATAAACAAACAAAATAGAACAAACAAAAAACTCCCAAAGGTGCATGAGGAAACACTTGGAAGTGATATGTATATTTATTACTTTGTTGTGATGGGTTCACAGGTGTATGCATATGTCCAAACTCATCAGAGTATATGCATTAAATATGCACAGTTTTTAAGTGTATCAATTATACTTCAATAAATCTGTTTTTTTAAAGAGCAATATATGACATCTTATTATTATGTAGGTTTTGGTTGGCATGAGGTGAGGAAATTATAAGATCCTATATATTGTATGTTTTTCAACTTCAGAGTGCTGAAAAGTTCATTTAAAATGTCCCTATAAGGTACAAAAGACTATGAAAAACATTTAAAACATTTTGAAAAGATTCAGAAAATTCTCAAAGTGGGGGGAAAAAAAAGAAACCTTTAAGTGGAAAGCTTTGTAGGTTTGTGCCATGGACCATGTAGGTAATACAGAAAGGTTTGCAGATGAGTGAGACAGGTTGAGAAAAGTGTTATGTTGACCTAAAAGCGAAGAGATTCAAATCCAAATCATGACTTGGATTAGAAGTCATACTTGGAAACCCCTTATTTTTTAAGAATTTATGACTAGAAGGAATTTGATACTCATTCTCTGATAACAGCAAGAGGATAAAGCTCTAGCCTTACCAAGAACATGTTTTTGACTAATGTTTTATGTGGAGTTCAATCTTAATTACTAAAAACAGCTTTCTGTTCCATATGAGTAGTTACTGAGAATGCCAGATAAAATATTAAACATTGTGAGAATGCACAAATCTGGCTTAGTATCTTTACAAAGACTGTATTGCAAATGTAACAATGATTTCCTTTGTCATGAAATTTCAAGATGTTGGTTTGAATGATATTACTACTTATCAGTTTAATGTGCAGTAAGAGGTATTTTCACTTATTTAATTTTTCATTAACAAATACAGTTATATGTATTTATGGTGTACAACATGATGCTTTGATACATTTACATTGTGGAATGGCAAAATAAGCTACATGCATTACCTCACATACTTATAATTTTTTGTAGTAAGAACTCTTAAAAATCTAATTTCGTACCAATTTTCAAGTATAGGCACACATCAGAGATATCACAGGTTCCATTCCAGACCACAAAAATAAACCTAATTTCACAGTAAACTGAATTACAAATGTTTTGGTTTTTCAGTATATATAAAAGCTATGTTTATACTATACCGTAATATATTAAGTATACAATAGCATTATGTCTTAAAAGTGTATATACCTGAATTAAAAATAATTATTGCTAACATATGCTAACAAAGTAAGCACATGCTGTTGGAAAAATGACATCAAAAGACTTGCTAGAAGCAAAGCTGCCATGAACGTTCAAGTTGTTAAAAAAAAAAAAAAAAGAAAAGGGCAATATCTGAGAAGTGAAATAAAGCAAAGTGGAGTAGGATGAGATATGCCTATATGTAATATTTGTTATTAACTATACTCAACTTGATGTCTAATAAATCTCTTAAACTTACTTTTCCTAATTTTAATTTTGTGTCCTTTCACCAGCATCTCCCAAATTCCCTAAATCCCCAGCCTCTGGTAACCACCATTTTGCTCTCTGCTTCTATGAATTCAATTTTTTTCAGAGGATAGAAATTATTTTAAAAGCATTTTCAAGTGTACTTGTTACCTTTGGTTTTAATTCATTTATTCAACAATTATAACCAGGCACCCATCTTGCTAGTGATGATATGAAGACAAGGATTTTAACCACTAGTTCTCATAGTATATTGGCAGAAACAGACCAGAATAGTTCGTACACTGGAGTGTGGTGAATCATATACAAATGTTTATATACAAAATGTCATGAAAGTATAAGAAGGGGTTTGGGGAAGGATCTCTAAAGGTAATTTATAAGAGTCTGAAACATATTCAATAAATGGAAACAATTTTAATCAGATAGCTTAATGATGAACAGTCAGGTAGGAGGGGAGAAGAAGATGATGCTTAACATTGAAACGACTCTTAAGATATTTTATTTATTGAAAATAAATGTTTTACCCCAAAGACCACCAATATGTGACTTCTTGAATGAACTATAGTGAACAATGGAAAAGCTGTAAAAAGGAAAAAGAAATATCCATGTAGGCTGTTATGAGCTGAATTCCAAGATATACAGTTTAGCAAAAGAAAGAAAGAAGGCAGAACTGTGTGTAGTGTATGTAAACTTTTGTCAGAGAAAGGAGGAGGCCTGTGTGTGTATATGTGTGTATATTTAAATAATCAATGGAATAATAACCAAAATGTGTTTAAAATGTTCCTCTGTGAAAGGTGACTTAACTACACAGCAAGAAATGATTCAAATGATTTATACAGAGGATCACAAAAGGACTACAAAAAAAAATCTTGTTTTTAGTAATCATATCGTCAGTAATAACATTGATATTGTGATTCTGAAAGTATTATACAGTGATAGAGGAAATAAGAATTTATGTTAGTCATTAAGAACTAAGAATTCCAGAATAATAAATATAAAATCAAGTGCTTATGTAAAACGCTGTACTCCTAATTTGCATTGAAAAATCAGTATGTTTAATGTATTTTTAAAATATTATTTCCTATTTGAAATCAATATGAAGACCTAAAGGCATTACCAACCCAATGCCATAAGCCCACAGGTCTAGGTTGTGGTCTCTAAATATTATTTTTTTTTCCCAAAAAGAATCAGGAATAGAGAAATAACTGATTCCTGGTCTAGGCCAATACAAGATTGACTAATTGTCAATCTTGTAGCATCAGAAAGTGAAGAGACTGTCAAAGATTCCTTAAGTCATATCAAAAATGTTAAATCCAATTCTAAGGGGCTTACTCTAGCCAAAAGACAGACAACTTGAGCATAAAAATAAAAATAAGTGCTGTTGACTGAAACACAGTTGAAATCTGTTGTAATTTTGATATTAAAATAATCTTAATTGGTTCCTCTTGGAGAGATTGCCAGGGGACTAACATGTTATTATGAATAGCAGTAAGTAAAGTAAAAGAGTGAAACGTTTATTCTCTCTTTCTGTAGAGCAGTACCTGAGGATAATCAAATTATGAACAATGCAAAAGTATTTAATAAAATAATGTCAGCTAATACAAGATGAAAAATAAAAGAATATCACAATTTTGTTCTCCCTAATGAAATGATGAATTTAGACAATAATCATCAATGACTGAGACAAATTTTTATATGAAAAGCTGATGGGGTATTTTACACCTAAACATACTGGTCAACCATAATATAATGCAGTATAGACAGAAAGAGCAAGACCTTATGGGCCCTTGAATATGATGTAATAATAGGAAGTACTCAATACCATCTATGAAATATTCTGAAAACAAATAAGTGAATAAATGAATAGCCTCTAGATACAACTTCTGTTCCAAGAAATTAGAGTTCAGAGAAATGTATTAACACAGAATCGAAATCAGCAAAATATAGAAGATGGCAAATTCTGCACTACAATGGATCAGTTTCCCTATTCCATATTGTCCAGAAGTAGATTCAACAATTATTTAATGACTTTTTGATTTTGGAACAAAATTATTCTAAAGAAAAAAGGAATTAAGAAAGTAAGATTCAATATACTTCTTAATAATGTGTTTATTAGTAGCACAAACATTTTTTATTGCTTGTTAAATGGCTTTCTTTTCTTCTGGATTGTAAACTTCATAAGGATAGGATCCTGCTGTCTGGTTAACAGCTATAGCTCTAACACTAGCTGGAGTCCATGTGGCATTGAGATTCTTTATTAAATTTTGTCAACGAAAACAAACAAAAAACAAAATATGTAAACAACACAAAGACGGTTTGAAGGAATGGTGATATAGAGAGAAATGCTGGGGCCTAGGAAACTGATTTCCTAAACAAGTTGAAGGAGCTTTTTTCAGCACCAAAAATTTCTTTTTCATATCTATTCTGTATTCCCTTACAGACTTAAAGTGGTTACTTAGCTGAGATCACACTCTCACATATAATTTAATATGCACAAAACTTGATGAAACCTTTTGTACTGTAATATTGATAGAACAAAGTACCTATATTCACATATGTTATATATTTTATTTGGAGGTAAATTTTCTTCTACATTACCAGTGAGGGGATTGCTTTATTTATACTTGTTTCTTTGCTAATACGTTAATTATCCATATTCTTTTATATTGTTTATTTGCTAATATTCTTTTGCTTAAAAATTTTCAATATGGTGGAATATTATTTCAAGTTTGAGTTAATTCATATGCTAACTCTGCTGTGAGGCTCCTCTTATCAGATGACATCAATATGAAATAATCTTTGCTCTTGAAAAAATTCATATCTTAATTATGGCACTGTTCTCACTTGTATCATAATAATTTATTTACATATTAGCTATATTGAGAACTTAATGCGTTATCTATATCTTATATACATTTTTATCCAGAATACTCAGGGCAGTAATAGGAATAATGAATGTTTGGTTATGACTGAAAGGGAAACAGTAAGATTCTAAAACTTAACTTCTTAAGATATATGTTATAGATATGATTGGCCTCAGTTTCATCAAGGTATATGATAATATCTTTAACATTTGGAGAGACAAGATTGAAAAATGTAAACCAGATCTTTTTCAAATGTAAAAGCGGACATGTTTGGAATAAAATAAAAATCGTGATAAAGATACAAATGTGAAAATGAAAAATACTTGGGCTATGTGGACAGTAAAAATGTGATACCCGGTGATATTAAGAAAAGTTTTTACAAATGTTAAAGAGTCTCAGTATGGTTATGAAAAACCTTTCAGGAATTTAGAGGCTGGGCACAGTGGCTCATGCCTGTAATCCCAGCACTTTGAGGCCGAGGCAGGTGAATCACCTAAGGTCAGGGGTTCAAGACAAGCCTGTTCAACAGGGTGAAACCCCTTCTCTATTAAAAATACAAAAATTAGCTGGCTGTGGTGTCAGGTGCCTGTAATCCCAGCTACTTGGGAGGCTGAAGCAGGAGAATTGCTTGCACCTGGGAGGTGGAGTTGCAGTGAGCTGAGATGGCACAGCACTCAGCATGGGTGAAAGAGTGAGACTTCATCTAAAAAAAATAACAAAATTTCAGGAATATTGAGAATGTTTTTACTCTCTGATAATTGCATTAGCATTTAGAGAGGAGACAAATTGTAGGACAAAACATTGTGTAAAACTGAGTCTAATAAAGAGAGAGAGAAAAGGTTACTGATCTGTTCAAGGATTCAATTTTTTCTGGTTTAGTCTTGGGAGGGTATAAGTGTCCATAAATTTACTCATTTCTTCTAGATTTCCTAGTTTGTGTGTATAGAGGATTTTATAATATTCTTTGACGGTTAGTTGTATTTCGATGGAATCAGTGATAATGTCCCCTTTGTCATTTCTAATTGTGTTTATCTGGATCGTCTCTCTTGTCTTCCTTAGTCTAGCTTAGCAGCCTATTTTATTTTATTTTATTTTTTTCCAAATACTAGCTTCTGGATTTGTTGACTTTTTTTTTGAATGGTTTTTCATGTCTTTATCTCATTTAGTTCAGTTCTGCTTTTGGTTATTTCTTGTCTTCTGCTAGCTTTGGAGTTGTGTGGCTCTTGGTCCTCTAGTTCCTTTAGTTGTGAGGTAAGGTTGTTGATTTGAGATCTTTCTAACTTTTGATATGTACATTTAGTGCTGTGAATTTTCCTCTTAACATTGCCTTAGCTATTTCCCAGAGATTCTGGTATGTTATATCTTTATTCTCATTAGTTTCAAAGAACTTGATTTCTGCCTTAATTTCATTATTTACCCAAAACTCTTTCAGGAGCAGGTTATTCAATGTCTGTGTAACTGTATGGTTTTGAGTGGTTTTCTTACTTTGGATTTCTAATTTTGTTGTGCTGTGGTCCTAGTGATACCTAAAACCAGAATTGTCATTAAATCCAGCAATCTCATTACTGGGTATATACCCAAAGGAATATAAATAATTCTACCATAAGGAAACATGCAGGCATACATTCATTGCAGTACTATTCACAATCGCAAAGACACAGAATCAACCTAAATGTTCAGCAATGATAGACTGGATAAAGAAAATGTAGTACATATACACCATGGCGTACTATGTAATCATAAAAAGAATGAGATCACGTCCTTTGCAGCAACATGGATGAAGCTGGAGACCATTATCCTTAGCAAACTAATTCAGGAGCAGAAAACCCATACCACATTGTTCTCCCTTATAAGTGAGAGCTAATGATGACAAAACATGGACACCTAGAGGGGAACAACTCATACTGGGACCTATCAGAAAGTGGTGAGTAGAAGAGGTAGAGAATCAGGAAAAATCACTAAAGGGTAGTAAGCTTAATACCTGGGTGACAAAATAATCTGTACATCTAACCCCATGATACAAGTTTACCTATATAACAAACCTCACATGTAACCCCGAACTTAAGAGTTAGAGAGAGAAGTCACATAGTAATCTGAACAAACAATATAGAAATTTATTAAATTAAAACAAGATATTAGACTATGGAGCAATTAACTAGTAAGAACTCTAATGACCATAGCAATAGCAGATATATCATACAATAGCACATGCTATATGCACTAGCTTGCTAAGGCTACCATAACAAAATACCACAGACTAAGTGGCTTAAACAGCAGATTTTCTTTTATTCTCATAGTTCTGGAGGCTAGATATCCAATATCAAGCTGTTGTCAGGTTTCATTTCTTCTGAGACCTCTCTCCTTCACTTGCAGATAGCCACCTTCTGGCCATGTTTTTACATGGCCTTTCCTTCATGTATACAAATCCCTGTGTCTCTTTGTGTGTCCAAACTGCCTCTTCTTATAAAGGGTACCAACCAGATTGGATTAGGGCCCACCCTAATGGCCTTCTTTAACTTAATCACCTCTTGAAAGGCCCTGTCTCCAAAATATAGTCATATCCTGAGATACTGGGAATTATGCCTTCAACATATGAATTATGGAGGAACAAGATTCAGCCCATAACTATACTATACTTTACATATACTATACTATCACATGAAAAATATAATATGATACGATGTAATATAATAAACTAGCCGCTAACCCTAGACCAGGGACAGGAAACTCTCATAAGTGTCACTCCCTTCCTAAGCCTGAAGTTCAGACCCTGGTGTAGAAGATCTGCCTGTCATTCACTAGATGGCAAAGATGTTGCTGTGATGCCCTACTGGTGGAACTGATCAGAAGCTGACCTTTGAAACTGCTGGAAATCTGCCCTCTGGGTTGCAGGAGAAAGATGTTTTACCTGAAGAAGTCTACTATAAAACCAACTGAAGGGGTTTGCAAGGGAAAGCCATTGGCTGCTGGGTGCTTCTGGCAGCTCTGCACTGCAGGAGTCAGACAAGTGAGCACACTGAAACCAGGAAGCAAAACCCTTTCCTTTCCAGACCCTGTAATGACAAAGCTTTAGTGCCAACTAGCAAAAGATAAATGTTTAAGGGGCTCACATTCATTTTCACAGAGCAGTCAAAAGGGACACATTTAGTGCTGAGAGGCTCCATAACTGGCACAGACATGGATCAAATCAGCTTAGAAAATGGTGATGAGGGCAGTGATAATTGAACTGGTATATCCTATTGGGAAACAGATTAAAGCGGAAAAGAGAAAGCCTTTGACCTGGAAGATAGGAATTTGATTAGGAACTAGAAATTTACTTGTACTCAAAACCTCTGAAAAAAAATGGTAAATTCCTTATTCTATCATGTCTTCCATAAAATACCCCTAAACGATTATTGAAGGAAAATCAGAAATTTATCATCTATCTATCTATCTATCTATCTATGTATATCATCTATCTATCCATCTTCTTTAGTGAAATGCATACATATATATATATATATGGATATATCTTATGAAAATATATTGAAAAAAATATCATAAGATGAATTAATGTTGAGCATTGTTTTATAAGAAACAAAGATTTTATTGTGTTGACTGTTTTGCAAAGGACAAAATAATGTGAAGATAAGGAGGAACTGATGAAAAATATTTTTCTTTATTACTACAACAATTTTGTAAGGAAAGCATTTATTTATTTATTTTTGCAAATTTCCTTCTATAGAGAAACTCTTTATTTACTGCTTATTTGTTTTATCATGTCAATAATTTCTTTACTTCAGAGGACCCTTAAAAGTATATTTGTTGAATTTTAGTCTATATGTCTCTTGTATTCAGCATATGCATTCTAAAGATCTGTAACTGTTTTGTGATGTTTTTTCATTTTTGTTTTTTAATTTATTTCATATTATACAGATAGAAATGTATGCATATTCTGGATCAATTGGTTACTGTTTTAATAGTAGAATGTTCTCACATTGAGTACCCAAATAAAAATGGTGGCACTGAAATTATCTTTTTGGCAGTAATTAGTTTTACTCCAATAGCCAGTGACCAATTGAAAAAACTTGTGGCAAAGTTGATGTATAAATGACAGTAAGTGAAATAAAATGCCATTGTGATGTGCAAAATTTTCTAGAATAGTTTGAATATGGAATAGTGATAAGAGTATGCTATGGTTAATTTTATATATTGACTTGACTGGGACATGGGATACCCCACATTTGGTCAAACATCCTAATTATGTTTATAAGAGTAAGTCTGGATAACATTAACCTTTAAATAGCTAAACTGAGTAAAGCAGACTGCCTTTCCTAATATGGATGGGACAAATGCAAGCAACTGAAGATCTAAATAGAACAAAAAATTTGAGTAAAGTGGTTGTGCTCTCTGTGCAGTTTGCTAGAGATTGTGGCCTCTGGTTCCATCCATGTTGCTACAAAGGACACAATTTCATTCTTTATTATGATTACATAGTTTTCTATACTCCAAACTTCAGCATCAGGCAATATTTCCACATAACAAATCTTCACATGTGCACCCTGTATCTAGTCAAAGTTGAACTTAAAGATACTTCTGCTTGACAGTTTAAGCTATGTCATTGGTCCTTTTCCTGTTTTGAAACTCAAACTAAATTAATTGTTCTTGTATATCAGCCCTGCTGGCTTTCAAACTGAAACTACTCCACAGGCTTTCCTGAGTCTCTGGCTTGCCAGCTACAGATCTTCTAAGTCTTTCATACTCAGATGAGCCAATTCTATACAGCAAATCTCTCTGTCTTTCTGTCTTTTTCTGTCTCTCTCTCTCTCTCTCTCTCTCTCTCCACACACACACACACACAGACACACACACACACACAAATTATTGAGTCTGTTTCTCTAGAAAACCCTAACTAATCAGATTTACACCATCAGTGTGATTTTTAGACATTTAGCTTCAGTTAAACACCACCATATGCAACATTACATTTGTTTTAATGTTGGTGATACTGATTTTACAGTTTTGTTTATATTTAACTTGCAAAAGTATTTTAACTTTCCAGTTGTATAAGACAATGCATAATAAATTTGTGACTTTTAATTTTTTTAAACAAGTAATTGCCCTTAACTCAAGGTTATATTTTGATGTTTTTGCTTTTTTTTTTTTTTTTTTTTTGCTTTAAAATGTTTTAATAACTCTCAGCCGTCTCCTGTTTTCCTATGGTAGTAAAAACTACAATATTTATGGCATATCAATAATATTTATTTGAATTAGCTATTGTACATGTTGATGTTTTTGAGAATGCATTAGGGAATATATATTTGAGAGAATTTATAGCCAATATATCTTGTTCTAAGAATAAAACTGTTAAAAAAAACTCAACATGCTTCACCTTATCTAATATTAACATCAATTTATAAATTAGGATACACTACTATACCCATTTTATAAAGGAAAAGAATAAAATCTACGGGATGTGAACTATGGTGATAAAAGGAAGAGGTTATTTCTAAGCTAAGTCTACTTTAGGTAGCAAATTTTCATGGAATTTGAATACAAAAGTTACTTCAAACAGAAGGACTAGCATAAATAAAACAAAGGGGCGGGAACAAGCATATGCCATTGGCAAATTGCAATTATTTTGGCAATTATGGAATTATGTTTATTTAGTGGTGTGTATGATCAGAATACTGAGAGATTGGAACTTTTCAAAATTTGGGGTATCATCTGAAAAGTTAGAATCCATTAATCTCTTCTGTTGCACCAGATATTTACTGAAAAACCAAAATAAGAAATAAGTCAAATTAAATATATCAATTTTGAGAGCCAGTGGTGTTTATAGTGGTAGACTGCCCAGCCAAGAAAGATTTCTGAAACCAATCAAAAGATTTTTTTAATATATAAGGCAGATATCTGTATTAACATAAGTAAAATATAAATAGTTACATCAAATATATTAATAGATCATACAAAATATTCATGTTTATGTATTTAACTTCAATTTTTCCCAAGTCTAGAGGCTGTGACTCATTTGAAGCAGGTTGCAGAAGTGACTTTATTTCAATTTCTGTGCATGTCTTTCAGATATTTTTATACCTTAGAATAGAGATTTATCAACAATGGTTGAGATACAATAGTTTTCATGACTCAAGAGAAGGGAAAGGAGCTTAACTATAAAATGTGCACTGGCCAGGAGCAGTGGCTCACGCCTGTAACCCAGCACTTTGGGAGGCCAAGGCAAGTGGATCACTAGGTCAGGAGATTGAGATCATCCTGGCTATCACGATGAAATCCCGTCTCTACTAAAAATGCAAAAAATTAGCTGGGCGTGGTGGCAAGTACCTGTAGTTCCAGCTACTTGGGAGGCTGAGGCAGGAGAATTGCTTGAACCTGGAGGCAGAGGTTGCAGTAAGCAGAGATCATGCCACTGCACTCCAGTCCAGGTGACAGAGCAAGACTAAGTATAAAAAAAAAAAAAAAGAAAAAAAGAAAAGAAAAAAAAAGTGCATTGGGACTTACACACAAGCCACATTCTAAATTAAATATGAGACAATCCAAATAAGAATGATGCTTCTGGCAGTCTTTTGAGCAGGTGAAAATTATCCATTAATTATGTCACATAAGAGTAGGAAAAAAAAAAAGGCTTGGGAATCACTAATTTGGAGTGAAGGATCAAGAAAGGTAAAAACAATTTTTAGACAATGTTATTTACAATAAACACAGTTTACATTTTTTGTAAAAGATCATATCTAGGCATCTGTGCCAGTTATTCATAGCTGAATAAAAAACTATACTAAAATTCACTGGTTTAAAACAATCATTTTGTTATATTTCATTATATTGGAATTCAGGCAGAACTCAACCGGGCAATTCTATTTCCTGTAACATCAATAAAGGCTACTCAGTGAAATCCTACTGATAGGCTGATCTGAAGGATTCAAGATAGGTTTTCCCATAAGTCTTATGCCTTAGCAGCGATGACTGGAAGGCTAGATTCCAGTGGGCTATTGAGTTCACCTACATGTGGCCTCCACAACATGGCAGACTCAGGGTAATCATATCACTTTTATGGCAGTTCACGAGGCCTAGAAATAGTGTTCTAGGTCTTAGAATGTTACTTTCATCACATTCTATTGGTCTAGGATGTCATTCAAGTCCACCTGGGTTCAAGCAAAAGGGGATTTGAAGCATTTCTCAATGGTATGAGTAATAAATTGTAGCTCTCTTTACTCTGCTGTATCTTCTACTCAATGTTGGCTTTCTATGTGTTATCATATATAATTTTATTGTCTTATCTTTGAAAGTGGCATACTTATGAATTAAGAGGTCAAGAATGAGGCTATTAAAAAGTATACCACTTAATACGTACCTGAAAATACTTTGATTCTACAGTATTTGAGGGATATAGTTCAAAGAAATTAAATGGCATTGTGTTTATGCTTGCATTGTATATTGTTCAGTGCAATGTGTGATGCATGGCATAATGATGCTTTGGTCAATGATAGACTGCATATATGATGGTGGTTCCATAATATCATAATATCATATTTCTACTGTACCATTTCTATGTTTAGATGTATTTAGATACACAAATACTTCCAATTATATTACAATTTCCTATACCACTCAGTATAGTAACATGATGTATAGGTTTGTAGCCTAGAAGCAATAGGCTATACCATATAGCCTAGGTGTGTTGTGGGCTCTGCAATCTAGGTTTGTATAACAATACTATGATGTTCACACAACAATAAAATCTCCTAATGATGCATTTCTCAGAATATATCTTCATTGGTAAGCCATATTTGATCGTATATGATACAATCATATGGTAATAAATGTAAGCACTTTGCAATTTTTCTCAGCCAGTGAACCAAGCATTTCTTATATTGCATGTTTATTAATATGGTTTTGAGAGTAAATATTCATCAATGTAAGTAAAACTTTCAAATAGCATTATGTTTTTAATTGTACATTTTAAATTGTGTTGGCACACCCTGAGGCTCAACGTCTTAAGTGACAAAGTGAATCACAATAAGCAAAAGGAACATGTGAACACACAGAGCTACAAGAAAGACTGTGGAGTTATTTATCCTATTAACACTCATTTAGTAAGTTTTATTTTAAATATGTTAGTATGCTGGCAGTTCTAAGAAGTTTGGGAAAATAATTTCAAAATACATTTTGGTTTCTAGTAAGAAAATTTTATCTATATAATGCCCTTGAATTGATACAAATGGATAGAAAAAATAAATAAAAGCTTGTAATCCCACCACTCAGATATTGCCATATATCCTTAATATAGAAGAGTTGAATTTTAAAGGATTTCTGGGTCACTGCATATGATATGTGAACTATTAATTAAAAATATATGAATTATTCATTTCGACAAACTTCCTTATAACATTACTATAGATACATACTAAACCATCAGGACCTAGGACAAAATAAAGCAAAACTAATTGTACAATGCCCTACTTGTAGAAAAGTAATTTTCTACAAGCTCTTGATCCCAAGAGCTAACATTTCTGAACTCTTCCCATGCCTCCCACACTTCTTCCCAGGGGAGGAGAATTGATAGGTTTAGAAAGAGGACCTGAATATGCACACATAGTAACCTTCCTTTCCATCTCTTGGAAACCTGGTACCTTATGGGAGAATTTCTTCCCTCTTTATCCATATGTAACTTTTACATATCTGACACTACCTCTGTTTGGAGGGGAAATCCTCAGCATTGGAGGAGGACAGGTGTTAGTGATGGCAGTGGTGACCCATGTGGAGTGCTGCCAGCTGCAGCTGGGGAGGCACAGCCTGGGCTGCATGCTCCAGAGGGAGCTGAGAGCATGCAGCAGCACCATCCTCCTGGGAGCAGCTTCAGCCACCCAAGCCATGGCTGTGGATCCAGGAATCCCTGTGCTCTTGGAAGTCAGGAGTAGGCAAGAGCTCCATACCCCTGGGCACAGCTGCAGCTGCCAAAACTAAGGCAGAACCAGGAATCTCTGCACTCTTGGGGACCCAGGAAGGCCCCCTCTTAACCCACAGGTTAGGAAGTATCTGCTTCCATGGCTTAGTCTCTCCGAGTTCCCAGCACCTGCTCCAATCTTGGAGCAAAGTTGAGTCCAAGCCCAGGTACTGTTGCAACCCAGCTGGGCATGTGCACACTGGAGCAGCACTGACACACCAGCCCCCTGCCACTTCAGCCCCCTCTGGATTTTGGGTGCTGATGAGCATGAGAGGAAGGCCAAGGGAGCTGAGGACAGTTCACCACAGGTCTGTAGGCACACCTTAGCACAAACAGCCTTGGTGCCATAAACAGCAGAAAGAGGCAGGCAGGCTCCTAGGTGGAAAAGAGTAGGCCCCCAGTTAAGTCCCATCTTCAAGTTGGTGAAGGCCTGAAGCCTGTGGACTGAGCTACCAGCCCTATGACTGGAGTGGGAACTTACGGTGCTTTATCCAGGCCTGTCCATGGCTGCCCATGAACCAATTAGCACACACATTCTCCCTTCTGAAGCCCATAAGAACCCCAGACTCAGCCAGACTCAATGAGATGACAAGACAACCTGCCTGTGGAGAGGAGCTATGCACTCCAGGATCTTCGCTCTGCTGAGAGCTAAGCAGATGTTGTGGCTATGAGCTGCTAGAAGAGTTACCCAGTCCAGGGTCTCCTTTCTTCTGAGAGCTGGACAGATATTGGAACTACCAGCTGTGTTGAGAAGCTACTCACTCAAGGGTCTCCTCTCTGCTGAGACCTGAACACTTGTCAGGACAACCTGCCTGCAGAGAGGAGCTGCTCACTGTGGACCTCTTCTCTGTTGAGAGCTGAGTACTCATTGGGACATCCTTCCTGTGGAGAGGAGCTACCCACTGCAGGTCTCTTCTGAGCTGTTTGTCACTCAATAAAGCTCCTCTTTGCCTTGCTCTTACCCTCCACTTGTCCACAAAACTCATTCTTCCTGGACGCAGGACAAAAACTAGGTACCTGCCAAATGGCAGGGCTAAAAGAGCTGTAACACAAACAGGGCTGAAACAGGCCCCTTACTCACCACATTGGAGGCAACAAAAAGGAGAGAAAAGAGAAAAAGAGAAGAACTAGAGCCCTTTGGGGGTCACAGACCTAGTAGCTCACCGAGCCAAGGCTGTGACACCCTGTCTGTGGCTCTGTGGTTCCTGGCATCTCCAAGCTTCCAGGTGCCACCGTGTTCCCTGGTGCCAGCCACGGAAGATGCTTGCAGTACACCTGGTCCAACTGCAGCCTTGCAGGGAGCCAGTGCCCATGCAGGTGTTTGGAGCTGCCTGCCCCACCATGGCCAGTGTGCCTGGCTGTGAGCAGTGACCAGACCTCATGCTTACTTGCTCACACACCCTTCACTGCTTCGCACCTGGCTTGCCTTTGACAGATGTGAGATTTGGGCCAGTAGTGTGAGCCAAGAGCAGCCTGTCTTGCCAAGTGGGCAGAACAAGCCCAGTGGGCCTGAGTAAAAACCCAGGCAAATGTGCCACTGGCCACAGAGTTTTCCAGCTAGTCAAGTGACACCCCAAGGATCCCGTGACGTTAGTTCAATTCAGAGTATGGGGCATTTGGAGATCAAGGTCAGATCCACAGCTTTGTGTTTGGACATAGGACTTTAGTTTGTGGAAAGGGTATCTTGGCTTTTGCAGTATAGGGGCTTCATTTGAGCTGGTTTAAGCATTAGGCATTATATTATTAAGGCTGCAGAGATGGGTTTGCCACAGATGAGATTCTATTTCAGGATGGGTGCTTTCCTGTTTCTTTAGAAGAAGGGTTACACTTAACAGACATTAATTAAAGATTTTAGGGCTTTACAAAAGTCCTGTCCTTAAGATAGTACACCAGAGACTCAAGCAGGGGCTGATCTTAAGCAAAGACTTGAGAGTGTTTCAACCTTTTTGCTAGTCCCTTGGATCTAAGAAAGGTGCAGTCCTAGGTTATCAACAAACATCCATGGTCAAGGAACTCAGCAAAAACAAAGATTAACCAGTGAGTTTGAACTAATGGCTCATAGGCTATGCATGGCAGCTGCAGTGCTTGGCACTGAACTACACAGATTGAGGCCTTGGTACCCATGTGTCGGCACCATGAGGATTTAACTTCAGTTCTTTTATTTACTTGGTGTATTTAAATTTCAGTAAATGTTTGTGTAGATACCATAGCTCTATTGAGGTTTTACCTTTACAGTTTTAGTGCAGTTCCTCAGTAGTGAATGCTAAATTGAGTTTTCCAAAATCAATTCTAATTCAGAATTGAGAGGAGAACTATGGAGAGGACAAACTTGATGTGTTTAAGCTATTGCATTGATTCAAATGTCTCTCCAGCAACTATCCTCAAGTTGGTTCTCAATTGATTAATTATGTGCAAGAGGAAAGTTTCCTTACATGGCAGTTGTTAATTCCAAAGTGTGAGCCAATGAGAGCTTTAGTAATGAGACACTAAAGCTTGAGTTCACACTTGTGAAATTCTGCAAATGCACCTGTATCCCAACATGTTCAAAGAGATCATCATCTTAGTTGATCTTTGGGTGTCCTGGTTTTGTAGCTTTCAAGCATGTAGATGTGCGTCTTTGGCAGAAAAATGAACACCTCTGAGTTACAGAATAGGATACTATAGTTTTTTAAGGGTTCTTCTCTTTTATTTTATTATATTTACTTTTTTTTTTTTTTTTTTTTTTGGAGATGGGGTCTTGCTTTCTCCCAGGCTGGAGTGCAGTGGAATGATCTTGGCTTACTGCAACCTCTGTCTTCCAGGTTCAAGCAATTACCTTGCCTCAGCCTTCCGAGTAGCTGGGACTACAGGCATGTGCCACCATGCCCAGCTAATTTTTTTGTATTTTTAGTAGAGACGGGGTCTCACCATGTTGGTCAGGCTGATCTCGAACTCCTGACCTCATAATCTGCCCACCTCAACCTCCCAAAGTGCTGGGATTACAGGCATGAGCCACCCCTGGCCTTCTCTTTTATTTTTTAAGCAACTCAGTTTCATTTTCCTTCAAATACATTTTAATGAAATATTTAACATATAAAGATATGAAAATATAACTACTTTGACCATTAGAGGTTAAGGAATTTAAGCCCATGTCTACTGGCACCCTCCCCCAACCCCGCCAGTCTCCATACTCACAGCACCATCCTGTCTCTGCTCAGGTTAGATTTGGCAAGTTAGAAGCAGGGGAGTGGTGAAGGAGGGTAAGGTCTAAGTTTATCAACGACTTTTCATTAAGCCTTGTTGGAGGAAGAGAAGTAACCTACACATTACTCTCGTTGAAAATGGCATTCAGTCCTGGCCATAACAGTTCTGCTTTCCCACACGTTTCTACTCTTCCTACACCTGGGAGCTCTAAGAGCAGCTTGAATCAGTTGAAATTCTTTTAGTGGCAAGTGATCAAAATCACATTCAAAATGACTCGGATTATAAAGGGGGACTTGTTAGCTCATGTAACTGAAATCCCAGAAATAAACTGGGTTTCAAAGGTGGCATAATTTGCCTGTCCTTGCAGGGTACCAAGAGCCCACTTTCTCTCCAGCTCTATATTCTGACTTACCTAGGTTTGCTTCATGAATGCATGTGGTAGCTCCCCCCACTGAAGTGGCTAACTCTTTCTATCTGATTTGAAAGTGGCTGAAGCCTTTCCAATCTTCATATCTATACAACCCCATTCAACTGAAGTACATTTTCACAGTAGCTTCTAGAATATCTTAAAAATATATGATTATATTCTCTAATCCAAGTGCCGTAGCATACATCTCCTCTTCTACCATTGAGTCTGATTGATTTATCTGCACGTTTGTATATCCAGGTTTATTTGCACAACTCTGTGCCTGAGGGAGTTTAATCCACTTCAAATGATATAATGGAACATGAATAAAGCAGAGCTATCTCAGATCAAAACCCAGTTATCATTATTGAAATGATTGGAAAGCGCTTGCTAGGAAACAAATATTTGGGTTTCTAATGATGCACCCCTTTGAGTACCCAACATCTATACAAGTTATTTTTTTTTGGTATAAATGCATCCAATATTTCCTTTTCCTGTCCAAGCTGCACTGACACCTTACCCTAAATAATGCAACCTAAAATATCCACTTTCTGATTAACCTGCAAGTCTAGGGTCTCTCTGTGACTGTGTATGCCTTTCAGTCATGTCCAGATGTAATTTTTTATTGTCTAACACCCGATGGATAAATGTAAGTTAAGTTACCTTCTATTCTATGCCTTCTACATGTTTAGAAGAATATATACATATTCTATATATACAAGAGTAGAAATGAGGCCTTATACCAAGAATAAACACTCCTATTTTAAAATAAGAACCAGATACCTACTGTATAACAAATATAATTAATATCTTGCTTCCTACTAGTGGAGAAAAAATTTTTGTTCAACATTTTGCATTTTTTGGCTTTGCCCTCTGGGAAGCTCCCGCTTTTTTGCTTTTCCTCCAAGGCAACCTCCCAAGCATTCAGTGGGAATGCAGCTTACGTACAAGCTATCTTATGCTTGTCTTAAATAAGGGGTTCTCAAAGTCAAGGTACTACTCACTGCACAATGCCTTTTAAACATGCTTGGGCTCTTTTGATTATCACGTCGTTGAAGGTGCTACTAGAATTTAGTGGGAGGAGCCCAAGATTCCACTGCAGACTCACGAAACTCTTTGAAGTTCTTTTAATGGACGTTGAACTAAACATTTCTAAATAAGTGCTGACACAACATTCAAAGATGCCTTTACATTTTATTGGTAAAATTTAATTTGGTTATATTTTCACATTATTTGCACTGCATATATTTCTTGAAGGCAATAGACCGTTTTTGTATACAAAAAAAAAAAACTCAATTGGGCTGGAAAATGAGACAAGCATAGGTATAGTTAAATAGCTCAAATAGAAATAATTATAGGAGGTTTTTTAAAAAACTATTAATTTTATTATTACTGAAAGGGATCAGATGGAAAAGAAAGGAGTCAGCAAAATGATATAAAAGGTGGTTTCTATGTAATGTAAAGGCCCATATTAAACTCTCTTTTTTGGTATGCTACATCCAAAAGGTGTTTTAAGAACATAATTTGTTACCATAGTTGTTTCTGAAGCTGTTTACAGTTATAACGTAAACTTCTCTGTACAAAGTACTAAGTAAACTCTACTATATTCATGTATACCTTCATTGATTCGTATTTCACTGGGGAAATAGGATTAGAGACTAGACTTCACAGCTACAAGCATATATAGAACGAGGATCCCTGAGGTGAGTTTTATAGGTGAACTGAGAATCTCAGTCTACATTTCCTACTAAAGAATTCACAGAAAACTTTCATGAGGCTTTTATTTACACAGAACTTACATTGGAATTTCCAGCCAATCTTGATATGTGTTCCATAAGCTCCAGTTAGCCTATCCATCTAAGAGAATACATTTGAAAATATAAAAATTAATTTTGTATATTTTTCTTGGAAAGACAGGAAATTTATGTTTATATGTAGGTTATACCTTCATTAATGGACAGCTTTTCTAGCTGTTAAAAGCATATAATATTGAACACTTTCTGCTATGGCATAATCAGTATTAATATTCAAATAGGAATTTTGAAATAAAAAGCTTCCGCTTCAAAATACATATTAAGCAACAATGGACTTGTATGATGCTGCTAGTCATGTGTCTATGATTTAATTTCTTCCTCTCTTAAAGAAGCAGATGTATCATCACTTGTTTTATCTTCTGATACAGGGTTGATGAAGAAGCAGAACTTTTAAGACATATTCTTACTTACAGTAGCTTCAGGTATACCTTTAACATCTGTATAAATGTAATAAACTTTTACAGTTTTGTTTTTATTCTTTATCCCCACCATCCCTAACTTGTGATCATCAAATATTTCACTGTTGCCTAAACCCCCCAAATTCAAGAAATGTAAAACAAACAAACCACACATATCCCCTGCAAATGTGTTTCTTCTACTCTTGTTTTCAGAATCAAAACAAAAGTGAAAAGATTCTGAAACCCCGTATTCCCCTTCAACTCACTGATACATGCATTCGGTCATCAAATGCCACTAGCTTATCCCAATGACTACTATTGTTGTGTAATTTGGAAATATTTTCTCCACTCTGACTTCACAAGCAGAATTTTGTTTTACTCCCCACCTCTACAGTACATACTCATTGTACACACACACACACACACATGTCTTTTACTATTAAAACCTTCTTTTTTTTTTTGAGATGGAGTCTCACTCTGTCTTCCTGGCTGGACTGTAGTGGCTCAATCTCGGCTCACTGCAACCTCTGCCTCCCAGGTTCAAGCAATTCTCCTGCCTCAGCCTCCAGAGTAGCTAGGATTACAGGCGCCTGCCACCACGCCCAGCTCATTTTTGTATTTTTAGTAGAGATGAGATTTCACTATGTTGGTCAGGCTGGTCCTGAACTCTTGACCTCAAGTGATCCTCCCACCTCAGGCTCCCAAAGTGCTGGAATTACAGGCGTGAGCCACCGCGCTTGGCCTTAAAATCTTACTTTTATATTCCCTCATTATGGCAATTTTGCTTTCTTTGGTTTTAGTTACCCACAGTCACTTGCAGTCTG
The DNA here is from genome assembly GCA_963573385.1 of Cacajao melanocephalus. NCBI lineage: Eukaryota > Metazoa > Chordata > Mammalia > Primates > Pitheciidae > Cacajao > Cacajao melanocephalus. Next base: position 68,840 of record CAUYLG010035586.1, read on the forward strand.
AATATATTAAATGAAAAATTCCAAAAATGAACAATTTTTTAGTTTTCAATTGCATGCCATTCCGAGTATAGTAATGAAATCTCTCGCTATTTGGCTGTGTCCTACCAGGGGAATCTTCCCTTCTACCAGGTCTGCTCACTGTCTATGCTACCTACCCTTCACCACTCAGTAGCCAGCTTGGTTATCAGACAGACTGTCATGGCATGGCAGTGCTGTATTCAAGCCACCTTTATTTTATTTAATGGCCTCAAAGTGCAAGTGTAGTGAAGCTGGCAATTCTGATATGCTAAAGAGAAGCCAGAAAGGACTTCCTTTAAGTGAATAGGTGAAAGTTTTTGACTTAATGAAAAAGGAAGAAAAAGGATGTGCTGAGGCTGCTAATATCTACAGTAAGAAGAAGTCTATCTGTGAAATTGTGAAGGACAAATAAATTTGTGCTAGTTTTGCTGGTGCACCTAAAACTGCAAAAGTTATGGTCATAACATGTGACAAGTGCTTAGTTAAGATGGGGAAGGCATTAAATTTGTGAATGGAAGACATGAACAGAAGAGTGTTCCAGTTGATGGCAGTGATTGTGCCAGAAAGCATTGAGCCTATATGAAGACTTTAGCTCAATTTAGCCTACAAGAAGACTTTTACTGCAAGTCAGGAGATTTAAACTTTATTATTAAACTTTGCTAATTAAACTTTATTATGGGTATTCATGCATAGGAGAAAACATAATGTAGGTAGGTAGATAGATAGATAGACAGGTAGATAGATAAGGTTTGGTAGTATTCAGGGTTTCAGGTATCCACTGGGAAGGGTCTTGGAATGTATCATTTGTGGATAAGCCAGGACTGCTGAACTACTAAAATCTTAAAATCTCTCAAGAATAAGTCCAAATTTTACTTTTTTCTTGATGTCTCCTTCCATGTCTTGCTCATTTAAATTTGTCACTATAGACACTGAGTAATATAAACTGTGTCATGCTGTTTTTAAAGGACACTCAAGCTTCAAAGTATTTTCCTTATTTTACTGATCCCTTTCCTTGGGCCCAACATTTTTTACTGTATAAATAATTCAGGGGAACATAGGCTTTCTATAAAATGATAAGTAAGAGAAAAGCAGGAGTTCAATGTATTTGAACTGAAGTATAAGTTTAAAAGCTTGTTAAGAATTTTAAAAATACAGATTAGATATTCAAAATATAATAATTACAAAGATTATTATTATCATAATAGAGCATGTAATAAGAGTAATGAACTCTTTTCCATAAAGTTGTTTTGCAGATCTAGAAGTTATGCTCACCAGATTTCTTTCTGTTGAATGAATTTTTAAAAAGAGGACCATGCTTTTTTCAACACAATATAGCTATTGACTGCTTTTAATATTTAGCAAGTTATTACTAAAATAGTTTGCTATTATAATAGAAAGAAGAGTTTGCTGTTCTAATAGAAGAAAGAGGAACAGAATTAAACAGCTCTATGACAACTATACCAAGAAATGAAGGCAAAAAATAGTCAACTTTAAGCCAGAACTGAAAGCTTTGTTATAACTTCTCAGAATGAACAAGATGTTCTTTCAAATAAGGTGTATACTACTTCAATTTTCTGACATTCTGTGAGTCATGATTTATTACTTTAAGGCCTTTTGTAAAATTTCTGAGCTGATTTCACAGAAGTAGCCTTTTATTTCCATTTTGTGACCTTGCAGATCTCTTACGAAAAGGAAGTAATTCATAAGGTAAAAATAGAACAAATTGATAGTGAAAATGGGGATGCCTGTATCTACACATGCAATTCCCTAGATTTAAGTAATTTTTCTTTGTGTCATTTTACTTTCAATTTAAGTAGTCCAATTATTTGTATTAATTAGGTCTTTATGGCCACAACCTAATATGATAAAAGTTAGAATTAACCAGATCACTAATTGGAGTTTTTATCCTTCAAAATATATATAAGAAATCATTTTTATAAAACTAATACATATTATTTACATGTTTTATATGCACATAGTTAAGCATAATATTTTTTAAATAACCTAGTAAGACCATGTTTTTATAGATATAATTTTTTATGTTGTTGATGTTGTTGTTATCAAACTTTGTAATTCCAGACGCATTATACAAAAGTAACTCTTAAAACAGTTCTCTCCCTAGGGACTGCACCTATGGTGTAAATGGACCTGGCATTTAATTGTCCCTTCAGTTTTTTGAACAAGTGTGACTGCCCTGAGACTTACATTTGAAGAATGTCAAATCCTGGCACAAACATGTGAAGTGGGGGGTGAGATTTTCACTGCTACCTTGTTATCTTAGTCAGACTGGCTCCTCATATGTGCTTAATCAGACCATAAGCCACTTTAATAGTATTAGGATCAAACAAGTAGAGCTGCTCTTTGCTATCCCTGTTTACATAATTCTATAGGGTGATTTAAAAAAAAAATTCCAAAAAGGGCGTATGTTAAAATGTTAAAAATCATCAAGGAAAATTAAAAAATCACAATTTATTACCAGTCACTCACTTCTGGATCAATCTAGAGTAGTGGGCAATTATGCCACCCTGGGTTTATGGACAATAACTGGAGAAATTTGTATTGTCACAACTAGATGAGGGAAGGGGACACTTCCCACTGGCCTGTACTGGGTGGAAGCAGAGAATTCTGCTAAATATCTAACTAGGCACAGAGTAGTCTGCCACAACAAAGAATTATTCATCCTGAAATATCAGTAGTTTAAGGCTGAGAAATCCAAATCTAGAGAAATAAGAAATGTCTTGCAAACAAAGGGAAATATTCTAGGTCCTAGTCAAAAATGACAGTTTTTATATCTGTGTTTGCACTTTTAGTATAATTAAAAATATACTCTTGGCCAGGCATGGTGGCTCACTCCTGTAATCCCAGCACTTTGAGAGGACGCTGTGGGCAGATCACTTGAGGTCAGCAGTTCAAGGTCAGCCTGGTCAACATGGTGAAACCCTGTCTCTGTTAAAGATACAAAAAAAACACAAAAGCCAAGCATGATGGCAGGTGCCTGTAATCACAGCTATTCAGGAGGCTGAGGCAGGAGAATTGCTTGGTTGTGGGCTGAGGTTGCAGTGAACAGAGAACACGCCACTGCACTCCAGCCTGGGTGACCAAGTGAGACTTGGTCAATAAAATGAGTATATTAAAAACTACTAAATTATTTTTTAAAAAAGTGAATATATATACACATATATATTTAAAATATTATTACATATAAATATATATAATATAAGTATGTAAATATATTATATATTATATTATTATATATTATAATATATAAACATTATATATGATATATTTTTATATTATAAAATATATAAATTTTTATTTTTATAATATATATTATATAATATTTACATATAAAAATATAATATATATGTCTTTTATATCTATATATCTAATATATGTTTAATATATTATCTAATATATATCTAATATATATCATCAAGGACTACTTTCTCCCCTTGCTTTATGGTCTGTCTTTCACAATATTAACACATTCTAAGATCCATTTCCCTCCAATCATGAAATATATGATGATTCTCTTTGCCTGATCAGTGCCATTTAGGTCACTTGTTCATGTCTAGACCAATTATAGTAGGGCAAAATAAAATGGGAATTCATCATAACTAATTTAAGAACAGTGGTTAGATAAGAGAGATAGTAGGAAGATAGGTTATATAATAGATATCATAAATTAAAAATTCATGTAGAGAACTAAATTCTTACTGACATTCTACTATTCCATAAGAAACCCCACAACTGAGTTCAGTCATTTCTCTTGTCACTATATAGCAACACCCATTTCTTTTTCCAGAATACTAGGAGCAATCCTTGATTTCTCTGTAGCTCCAACACTGTATAGCATTTTTCAGCAATGCTGCTTAATATATTTTTCTATATTTAAGATCCATTTTCCCTACCTACTTCTTTCCACATCTACTGATTTCATTCTTTCCTTAGACACCTGGTCACCTGAATGAGGTGCTAGACTAAGGCAGAGGAAATTACTGGCAAAATGACTGTAAGCTTTGATTGAGGTTGATATATAGGAAGGACAAAATAATGGACTGTACACTTGAAACAGTGGATTTCCAACTCCAGATCTTAACACAAATACTTTGTTCTTGTCATTCCAATCTCAGTAGAAATATTACCTCCTTTGAGCTTTCTCTGAACACTTAATCTAAAAATAACCCTTTGCTCCAAAAGATCTCTATCTCAATTGTTTTATTTGTCTGAATACTTGTCACTCTTTAAAATTATTTTGCTTGTTTTATGTAGTTATTTCTTTATTTACCATCTTTCTCATAAGAATTGAAGAAACATGAGATTATGAACCATGTCTATGGTATTTGTAAATTAACTGATGGACTAGAATGTCACCAGGACCTGATGGATACTAAAATACCAATTTATTGAATGAATAAATAATAAAATGGCTATTCTGGAATGATTTAGAAATAGATTTAGAAAATGATTTAGGATAGATGTATATCTATCCTAAGCCTTTTCCTTTTGAGCTATTTCTCTCATTTATGTTCTATATGTTCATCCATCCATTCATTCAGGTATACATGCCTATTTAGGGAAGGGAAAGGAGAGAAAAATGAAGTACCTAGAGTAATTTGATTTTCAGTATTATAATCTCCAAGGCAAGTCTTAATTCTCAAAGACCATTTAAACCCTCATCTGGCTTAATTTCCTACCAGAATAAAGTGCTTCATTACACATCAATAACCAAGACAGCGTAATAACCATGAATATGAATAGTTGTAACCTTTAGGGTATTTGATTCTTAATGACAAATAGATACTGCTGAAGAGTGGAGAATTTTCCTAGTACATATACAAACATGTAATTATATTAACATCTGGGCATAAAGTGATTTTCAAACATTTTCTAAATTCAATGTTAAGGGGGAAAAAGTGTTTTAGTATACAATAATACCTGGTTGCATCGTGTCATGTGGAAGAAGAACGACAGGGAAAATCAGTTCTTCAAATTTTCAGTAATAAAGTCGATTATATATATTGTTAATGTTATTTGCTTATATTAAGTGTATTTTTTAAAAGTCTGATTAATTCATTGACAAAAATACCATTGCCATTTTTTGAGGGGGAGGAATCTTTTACCTTGACAACAAGCTTTTGGACAAGACGAAAAAGAGTATAGTTGTCATCAACCATGTGGCAGAGAGACCATAGACTTATTCTGGGTAACAAAATTAACTTATTTCTTTACTAAACCTGATGCAGCTTGGTGTTCATAGTGTCTTACACAAGGAAGTAGTGGAGGTTGGGGAAGCAAAATCAGAAGAGAAAACTGAATGATTTCCCCAGATTCCTTCTTGGGTAGGTAGGGACATGGCCCGTGGCCTGGGTGTGGTTTACATGTTGGGTGGATCTGACTTACAGCTGACGGGATGAATGAGGGACAATCCAAAGTTATGTTCTTGCCAGACAGGTTTAGGAAAACACACAAATATATCTGAACAGTCATATCTAAAGAAGACCAGTCCAGGCAAAGCAGCAATACTCAAATCTGAAATGTCTCAAAGACAAAAATGAGAATAGTTAGTAAAAGGAGAAATTGAAGGTGAAAGCTGGGTAGAGAAGCAGGAAAGGAAGGAAAGATATTATGGTGAGTTTGTATCTCCACCAAAATGAATTTAATAGGTTGTATATAGAAAAAATGACCTTAGTCAGGTGACCTAAATATCCCAATTTCTCTGAACAGAATATTTTTCTATAAATGGGCATTTACTCAAGTAGGATGAAACATACTCCTTTTGTGTGTGTTGCAATATGTGCTAGTAGAAAAGAGTATCACATTTTTAAGATCATAAACTACAAGGATTCAATGAGCCTTAAGCTAAAAAAGAATATTTATTGACCATGTGTGGGAAATTTTCTGAAGAATGGAACTATTGCATAGAAAAGCAGAACTGAAGATTAGAGAGGGTAAGGAGATGCTTGATGAACCAAACCCAAGTCTTTGGTAAAGCACTGAATTTCATAGCCACAAATCCAACCACCTTCCTTTTAATTTTTTTGGCATAAACCAATTTTTGTTATAGTTATGTCACTTCTAATGTGTTGTTATTGTTTGGCATATAACAACCTTGAATCATTATAATTGTATTTGTTGGAGAGTGGTAAAATGCTTTTATATAGTTTATTATTATGTTTATCATATATAGACCCAGATTTACAATTACTGGGTTGACTTTTAATAAATAATATGTTTTCTAAAACAAATTTAAGATTTTCCTTTTCTTTTTCCTATGAGAATATTTAGGGGAAAATTTGCCTCCTTGTTTTCATTGCAAGCATATCTTTTGACAGCTCATTAGGCTATCAGAAGATATTTTAATTTTTTATTAATGTTTAGTTTAAAAGTATTTACCTTAATAGTTTCCTTGGTTTGATAAAACTTTTATTTTCTAGATTTTTTTCCCCAAAATTGCTGGTATGTTTCCAGTTATTCTTTAAAGGACCTGTGAATCAGATGATCAGATGTTCTGGGACACTATAATTGCCTTCTGATTTCACTGGAAAGGTTTTCAAAATCTACTTCTTAGAAATACCTTTTACCAGGTAAGGGTGAAATTGAGCTTTTATGTATTTTAAGATGCCATCATTCAATTACTATCTATTCATGACTGTTTGGTATGTACCTTTGTGTGGTATCCATGATGCTGACTCACCAGTTCTGCTTTATAGAGGAGAAGAACAAATTTTAAAAGCTTCATTCATCTGAAGGTAAACATTCCTGGTATACTTTTTGTTCCTGGACAAAGAGATCATGTAAAAATAACTTTTCATCAAAGATGAGACTTACTTTCTTGAGCTCACTTTCATTCATGAAACATAGACTGGAAAAGTATGAGCCAAAGAGTTTCAGAAAGGCTTATCTTTGTCCATGCCTTATTGACTGATATTCATTCACATATATGCTCAAAAAAAAAAAAAAAAGCAATCCTGGTTCTCTTAACTTTGAAGTGGTTTATTTCAGTAATGATTGAGATATTATACATTATCATAATAATCATGAACATTATGGTTACCAGAAGTTTAGGTTCCAAACTTTATAATAGAAATAAATACAGGTGGGCGAATTGCTGGAGGCCAGGAATTCTAGACTAGCCTGATCAACATAACAAGACCCTGTCTCTACAAAAAAAAATTTTTTAAATTAGCTAGGCAGCTGGGCACGGTGGCTCATGCCTGTAATCTCAGCACTGTGGGAGGCTGAGAGGGCGGATCATGAGGTCAAGAGATCAAGACCATGCTGGCCAACATGGTGAAACCCTGCCTCTACTAAAAATACAAAAATTAGCTGGGCATGGTAGCATGCACCTGTAGTCTCAGCTACTTGGGAGGCTGAAGCAGGAGAATTGCTTGAACCCAGGAGGTGAAGGTTGCAGTGAGCCGAGATCGTGCCACTGCACTCCAGCATGGCGCGCCTGGTGACAGAACAAGACTCTGTCTCAAAAAAAAAAAAAAAAATATTAGCAAGGCATGGTGATGCATATCTTTAGTCCCAGCTGTTTAGAAGGCAGAGGTGGGAGGATGGCTTGGGCCCAAGAGATTGAGGATGTGGTAAGCTATGATCATGCCACTGCACTATAGCCTGGGTGACAGAGTCAAACCCTGACTCTGAAAAAAAAAAAAAAGAGAGAGAAAGGAGGCAGAGTTTTCTTAGCAGACTGATGAACAAATCATTTTCCCTCCTTGATAGTCTCCTCTCTCAGCTGTGAAATGGGTCATTAATTAATATCCGCCATGCAAAGGGATCAATGGGTTAATAGTTCTGCTTGCCTTTGCCGTAGGCTTAACAAATCGATGCATAACGCACGAGAACTTGTTTCCTCCGTTTCCATTCCCCTCTCCACCACCCGTCTTCCTCCCAGGCTTTAAGCTTTCCAAGAACCAGGGCTGAGTCTGACAGTTTTTCCTCAGCCCTTGCCATCTTGGCCTCCTGACATGCCTGTCTAGCCTTTAGTGGTGAAGGTCAGATTCGTGTCTAGGCTGTGAGCACCTCAAGGCGGAGACTTGAGTCTGATTACTTGCTCTGTTCCAGGGCCCCAGCATAGAGCAGGCCCAGATGCATCTTTGTTGAGTGAGTGAATGAATGAATGAAAATGAGTGAATGAATGATGGGTTAGTCCTCTTGGATTTCCACCAAGACTGTGCACAGTGCCTGGCTCAGAGCATTCAACAGGTGTTTGCTTGTTTTGACAGACTGAATGACTCAACGAATGAATGAATGACTCGAACAAATGAATTTTGACTGACTCAACCCCACATCTTCCATCCTCATTCTTTCCGTGCACGTTTCTTGAGCACCTACTATGTGCCCAGCACCAGGCATTGGGGATGTGATATGAATCAGACGCAGCATCTGCCCTGGGGAGGGTGAGGGCGGGGTGGGGGGCTGGGAGTTCACAGTCTGGTGAGGAGGCAGACGTGTAAACAAATCACAGCTACGGCATGAGATAAGTGCTAGGATGCCTTTAAATGAGAGGTTCTCTGCGCGCCCAGGGGAGGGAGCCATCAGCTCTGACTTGCACACCTTCTCAGCTTCATAAGAGTAAGATGAGGAGCAGGTGAGCTCAGGGGCTGTGCTCTGGCCCTGTGCCCCCAGGGTGGGGGTTGGGGGCGTGAAAACATGCAGAAATACACATGGCAGCAGTGAACAGTCTAGCTGGCCAGCACGGGCACACACAGACTCACACGCACACACACAAACACACACACCCAGAGCACACACTGGGCTAACTCTGCTGCCTGATGTGTGACTTTGGCGGTCAGAGTCGTCCATTCATAGGATCAGAAGGCCAGGTACATAGGAGAATCACTTGAGCCCAGGAAGCGGAAGCTGCAGTGAGCCAATACCGCGCCACTCCACTCCAGCCTGGAGACAGAGCGAGAGTGAGAATCTGTCTCAAAAAAAAAACAAAGAAGGTCAGGTTGGAATCCTAACTGTTCCACTAACCGGCCGTGTGGCCTTGGGCATAGTGTCTGCCCTCTCTGAGCCTGTCCTGTAACATGGCATGTGGAAGGGGTAAGATCAAGGAGGTGCTTGGGGAATGCTGGTTAAATTAGCATCAGAGAGCCCTGGGGTAGAGTTGAGCCGGAGGCCAGGCTGGGTTTGGCCAGGCCAAGACAAAAGGGAGAGGACATTCCTCCTACCGAACAGCTTTTGTGGGTCCAGCATGAATCCAGGCGGCAGATGCCACAGGCAAAATCAGTCCCCTGTGCAACTTATGATGTAGAAGAGACACTAATGGGACAAATAACAGAAAATAGAATCTCAGGGAGATCGTGTTACGAAGAAAATGAGTTAACATTGGCTTAGAGTGCCTGGCACACACACCAGTGTCATATTAAAAAATAAAGCAAGCGGCCGGGCGCAGTGGCTCACGCCTGTGATCCCAGCACTTTGGGAGGCCTCTGAGGCTGGGAGTTCGAGACCAGCCTGGCCAACATGGTGAAACCCCATCTCTGCTAAAAATACAAAAATCAGCCAGGCATGGTGGCAGGCGCCTGGAACCTCAGCTACTCGGGAGGCCGAGGCAGGAGAATCACTTGAACCCAGGAAGTGGAGGTTACAGTGAGCCGAGATCACACCACTGTACTCCAGCCTGGGCAAACTCCATCTCAAAAAAATACATTATATAAATAAATAATGCAAGGAAGAGGACAAGGTTTTGTTTTTGTTTTGTTTTGTTTTTGAGAAGGAGTTTTGTTCTGTCCCAGGCTGGAGTGCAATGGTATAATCTCGGCTCACTGTAACCCCCGCCTCCCAGGTTCAAGCAATTTTCCTGCCTCAGCTTCCTGAGTAGCTGGGATTACAGAGGTGCGTCACCGCACCCAGCTAATTTTGTATTATTTTCGTAGAGATGGGGTTTCACCATGTTGGCCAGGATGGTCTTGAACTCCTGACCTCAGGTGATCCACAAGGGTTTTTTTTAGACAAGGTGGCTAGAGAAAACCTCTCTGAAGAGGTGGCACGTGTGCAAAAGCCTCGATGAAGTGAAGAAGCAGATTATGCTGAGATCTAGCGGGAGAGGATTCCAGGCAGAGGGAGCAGCCGTGCAAAGGTCCTGGGGCATGAGTGTGCTGTCAGAGGAAGCAGTAGACCAGTGTGGCTAGAGCCTGGGAGCAAGGGTGGGTGGTAGAGGATGAAGTTGGTGAGGGTTGGGGTGGGGAGTGGCAGGGCAGGCAGCTCAGGTTAGCTCAGCTAACACAAACCCTGCTAGGCCATGGCATGGACTTTGTGCTTAGCCCAAAGAGCGATGAGGGCTGCTGTGTGATTGACATTGGTGAGAAACTGATCTGAATGTAGAAGGCGTCCATGTCCCCACTGGCCCAGTCCTGCTCCTACTCTTTCCTCTGCCATGTATGTCCCCTTCCTTCTGGGTCTGGCAGAAAATGCAATTAAGATAGAAGGCTTTGGAGTCGGAGAGCTCTGGGTTTAAATCTGAGGCTGATAATCACCAGCTGTGTGACCTTGAGCTTTGTTTGTTTGTTTTTTGAGACCGGGTCTCACTTTGTTACCCACACTAGAGTGCAGTGGCATGAACAAGGTTCTCTGCAGCCTCGACCTCTTGGGCTCAAGGGCTCTTCTCACCTCAGCCCCACAAGTAGCTGGGACTACAAGCGTGTGCCAACACGCCAGGCTAATTTTTGTATTATTTGTAGAGACGGGGTTTCACCGTGTTGCGCAGGCTGGTCTTAAACTCCTGGGCTCAAGTGATCCTCACGTCTCAGCCTCCCAAAGTGCTGGGATTACAGGAGTGAGCCACCGCACCAGCCCACCTTGAGCTCTTTTGAAAGCCTTAGTTTCCTCCTCTGTAAAATAGAGACAATTGCCATCTCCTGGAATTGCTGGGCAATCCAGTGAGCTTTTGCCTCTAAAGTGCCAAGCGCCTGGCATGTAACATAAGCCTCCGGAAGGTCTAGACCTGTGGTTCTCAACCCGGGCGCTTCTGCCTCCCAGGGAACTCTTGGCAGTGTTTAAAGACATTTTTGGTTGTCATGACTGGGGAGGGGAGTGCTACTGACATCTAGTGGTAGAGATGGGGGATGCTACTCTACCTCCGGCAGTGCTCAGAATACCCCCCACAAACCAATGAATCACCAAGAATTAATTATCCTGCCCCAACGTCCAGTGGAACATAGCATGAGCCATATATCCTAAACGCCCTCAAATATCCTAGTGGCCACGTTAAAAAGAAGGGGAAAATAAATAGGTGACATTTATTTTAACAGCGTATTTTACTTATAATAGGGTATCCAAAACATTATCATTTCAATGTAGAATCAGTGCAGAATTTATTAGAGGTTTTCTGTTTGTTTTTGTTTTTGAGACAAAAGTCTCACTCTGTCACCCAAGCTGGAGTTCAGTGGTGTAATCTCGGCTCACTGCAACCTCCACCTCCTGGGTTCAGGCGATTGTCTCACCTCAGCCTCCTGAGTAGCTGGGATTACAGGTGCCTGCCACCACGCCTGGCTAATTTTTGTATTTTTTGGTAGAGATGGGGTTTCACCATGTTGGCCAGGCTGGTCTTGAATATCTGGCTCAAGTGATCCACTCGACTCAGCCTCCCAAAATGCTGGGATTACAGGTGTGAGTCACCACACCCAACTTTTCTTTTTTTCCCCTGGAGGGAGACAGGGCCTTGCTCTGTCACCCAAGCTTGATCTCAGTTCACTGCAGCCTCAAACTCCTGGGCTCAAGCTATCCCTCCATCTCAGCCTCCCGAGTAGCTGGGACTCCAGGCACCTACCACCATGCCTGGCTAATTTCTGTTGATCTTTTTGTAGACATGGCAGCGGGGGGGAGATCCTGACTGTGTTGCCCAGGCTGGTCTAGAACTTCTGCCTTGGCCTCCCAAAGTCTTAGGATTATAGGCTTGAGCCACCGAGCCTGGCTACAGACATTTAAATTCTCTCTTGTTTTCATATGGCGTCCTTGAAATCTAGTGTGTATTTTGCATGCATGTTGCATCTCCGTTTGGGCTGGCCACATTTAAACTAAAGCGCTCCTGGTCCACACCTGGCAGGCAGCTGCTGTCCTGAGTGGTGCAGGTTTAGGGTGGAGTATCTGTTCCTGTGGATCTTAGCACAAGCTCGAACTAAGGGCCTTGGGCAAGTGGCTTCACTTGTGTGTGGCTCTGTTCCTTCAGCTATGTAATGGGGCCCAGAACCCCCTTCCCCAGAAAGGGCCATCAGGAGTCTTAAGAAGATGATTTGGTGAAACGTTCCAGCCATGCCCTGCACACCGGTACACCACAAGTCATAGCCGTATCCACTCATGGTGACCTTAATATTTTTTTATCTCTTTGTCCTGTGCCACGTGCCATCACCCACAGGAGACCTGTGCCAGGATCCTCCTGTATCGAGGGGCCGACAAGGATGTGAAGAATAACAACGGACAGACCCCCTTCCAGGTCCGGGGCTGCAGGGGATGTGCTGACCTTTCCAGGGCTGAGGAAAGGGTGACAGTGACACCCAGTGGATAAGGAAGGGGACAATGAGGAAAGCAAGGAGAGAGGTTGTGTGGGGGGAGCTGGAATAAGAGGGAGGGCATGGGGTGGAAGGTTTCGGTCGGGCTGGGGACCTCACCATGTTTCCTGCCCTCTTTCTGCTGCCTGCCCCCCCCCACCCGCCTGTACTCTCTCTCTCCAGGTGGCAGTGATTGCTGGGAATTTTGAGCTGGGGGAGCTGATCCGAAACCATCGGGAACAGGATGTGGGTGAGTGACAGGGAGCTGGGGCTGCACAGAGAACCTGGGGCGGCTGGGAATTCATGCTGGGATGGGCAGTTGGGGGACCTGATATGGGGGCTGGGATCGGATGGAGAAAACCCTAGAGAACCCAAAATGTCTGGGTGGTGGAGGGGCAGTTCCAGGCCCCCACGCTTTCTCATCTCTGTCTTTCTCCCTCATACCTCTTCCCCACCACCTCTCTTCTCCGCATGGCCCCCGCCTGCCCTTTCTTCCCCTCCCATCTGCCCCCGCCGCCACTGTGCCCTCTCAGTGCCCTTCCAGGAGTCCCCAAAGTACGCGGCCCGGCGACGGGGGCCCCCGGGCACAGGGCTGACGGTGCCCCCGGCGCTGCTGCGAGCCAACAGTGACACCAGCATGGCCCTGCCTGACTGGATGGTATTCTCTGCCCCGGGGGCCTCATCCTCTGGGGCTCCTGGCCCTACCTCAGGGTCCCAGGGCCAGTCGCAGCCCTCAGCCCCCACCACCAAGCTCAGCAGCGGGACCCTGCGAAGTGCCAGCAGCCCCCGGGGTGCGCGGGCCCGCTCTCCATCCAGAGGGAGGCACCCTGAGGACACCAAGAGGCAGCCCCGAGGCCGGCCCAGGTAGGGGAGGCTGCCCTGGTGCCACAGTTCCCAGCCCCATCGAATCCCCTCCCCGATCAGCAGCTTCTCCCAAGGCCAGCCCAGCTGACTTCCTCCCCGCGTCCCCATCCATCCAAGTCCCTAGTGTCACTCTGGGATAAAGTAAGGTCCTTGGGAGGTACTGTCCCGACTCCATCTCCAGAGTACCACATGTTAGCTGGGCATCTGCTCCACGACAGGGGCCCCAGCCAGGGGGTACCCCAAATAAACATGGGCCCCAGCCCTTGAGGACAGACAGAATGACAGAGTGAGGTGGAGGAAGCTGAGCAGGAAGAGGATGAGGGCTGATGGCAGGGACTTGGTGGTTGGAGGGGACAGAGAGGTCACGCTGGAGGGAGGATGAGGAGGGTGTGGGGGACATTCCAGGGTCAGCAGGCCCACCTGGCTGGAGGAGGGTGAGAGGGAGGTGGAGGCCAGCCAGGCAAGTCCCGAGGAAGTGGGGGAGAGGCTGGCAACGGCGGGCAGAGGAGTTGGAGCTGACCCAGGAGGAAGCTGGGAGTCGCGGAAGGCTCGTGAGCAGAGGGATGACACAGTCCCAGCTCAGCCTCAGGAAGCTGAATCAGGCGGCGTGCACAGGACCGTGGGAGGGGCAGAGCCGGAAGCCAGGAGGCAGGAGAGGGGGCTGGGGGGCAGCTATGGGCAGGCAGAGGGAGCCCCCAAATGCCCTCTTCCCCGAGGATGCCAGCGCTCGGAAACCCGTACCCCCCACCCTGATGCTCCATCCTCCCCCACCCAGGACCTCTGTCCTCCTAGAGGTGTCCCTTCCCTCCACCCTCCCCTGCCTCTCATGCCCTCTGTGTATGCAGCTCCAGCGGGACACCCCGGGAAGGGCCAGCTGGGGGCACGGGGGGCTCAGGGGGCCCTGGGGGCTCCCTGGGCAGCCGTGGGAGGCGGAGGAAGCTCTACTCAGCGGTACCCGGACGCTCCTTCATGGCTGTGAAATCGTACCAGGCCCAAGCCGAGGGGGAGATCTCCCTGAGCAAGGGCGAGAAGATCAAAGGTACGCTGGGTGGAAGCAGGGACGGGGCTGGGCTGTGGGGGCGATCAGGGAGGAGGTGGAGCAGACAGCAGACCATTCTTGGGCACCTGGAGTGCCTCATGCACTCTGGAGAACTCAGAGAGCCCTGGGACGCCTCTTGAGCCTTGGAGGAGCACAGAGTGTAGCTAAGATGACCCTGTCAGGAGGCAGTGCTGAGGCAAAGGAGTGAAGTGAGCATTTGTGGGACACTGACGCTGTGTGCAGGGCATGGCTGGAACGTTTCACCAAATCGTCTCTTTAGATTCCTGATGGCTCTTTCTGGGGAAGGGGGTTCTGGGCCTCATTGCATAGTTGAAGGAACAGAACCTCACACAGGTGAAGCCACTTGCCCAAGGCCCCCAGTCCAAGCCCACAGTCCTTCCTGCCACCTGGTGTGGAGCTTGAAGCTGAGCAGCCTTAACTTTGCCTCCTGCATCTGCCCAGGGGTCCTCAACTGAGAGATGGGCCCCGATGAGTTGGCAAATGTAAGACACCTGGTTGTGGCGAGGGCTCCCCAAAACAGTGGCTGCCGTTATCAGGGTTCATCTCCCTTTGGTTTTTCCATCTTCATCTGGAAAGTGGTGCCAGTCGCCCCTGCTTGTAGGCTTTGCAGAGCTGCTGACATGTTCTTGGATAGAAGGGTACTTCAGAGACTACCACGGGGAGCAGGTGTGGCTGTTAATATGAGGCATCGAATAATTCTCTGCCAGACTCTGGGCTGCCCAGGAGCAGAGCAGTATAGAGGTTGAGAGTCAAGCGGCCTGAGCACTTCTTAGTGGGGTGACCTCGACCAAATGATTTCTCTGGGCCTCAGTTTCTTCATCTGTAAAATGGGACCCTCATGACGATTAGAGGAGCCAGATGATGTGAAGCACTTAGACCAATGTTTCCTACATAACAAGTGCCACATAAGAGCCATCATTTGGCCAGGCAAGGTGGCTCATGCCTGTAATCCCAACACTGGGAGGCCAAGGTGGGTGGCTCACTTGAGGTCAGGAGTTCGACACCAGCCTGGCCAACACAGTGAATCCCCATCTCTACTGAAAATACAAAAAAAAAAAAAAAATAGCCAGGTGTGCTGGTGGTGTGCACCTATAATCCCAGCTACTTGGGAGGCTGAGGCAGGGGAATAGCTTGAACCCAGGAGGGGGAGGCTGCAGTGAGCCAAGATTGTGCCACTGCACTCCAGCCTGGGTGACAAGAGTGAAACTCCATCTCAAAAAAGAAAAAGCCATCATTTTCCTAAGTGGCTCCTACTTTAGGCACTTAGTGGACAGAGACTCAGGCCCCTGGATAAGCAAGGAGGGTCCTATCATAGAAGGTGAACTTGAGTGAGGCCTCGAAGGGTATTCAGGGATCAGAGTATCAGGCAGACAGTGTAACTGCATGTGTTTCGTAGTTTCTCTTCCCATAGCCTGAGTTCCTGTAGTTGAGGTCATGAGTCAATGGTCTCTGGGTCTCTAGGGCTCAGTTGAATGACCCAGCCTACAGGAGGTTTCAATACACATATATTGAGTGAATGAATGATCAAATTCAGGAGTTACTGTGGGGGCCAGGTGCAGCTGCTTCAGGGCCAGCTGCCTGGGACGTAGGCACGTGGGGTAGGGGTTGACGGGAGAAAAGCATGGTGAGCTGAGGCCAGAGGTAAAGGCCCTTCCGGGCAGACGGAGGACCATGGGCAGTATCTTGCTGGGCTACACGCTCAAGGCTTCAGCGCAGGGAGAGAACACACTGCCTTCTGTTTTTATATCCTCATCTTCCATTAAAAGGGACTTAATTGCCTCAAAGCACACCCACATCCACGATGTCACTGAGCTTCACACAACCCAATGAGGTAGCAGACTCCCTCTACTCTCAGAATCAAAGCCCAAAGCCTTACCTTGGCCTCCAAGCTGCCTCCCTGCCCACCTCACCAACCTCATGTCATGTGACTCTTCCCTTCACCCACAAGGTTCCAGGGACCTCATCCTTCAATCCTTCAATGCTACAAGCCCTCCATTACCTCAATGCCCAAAACCCCCCAGTCCTCCAATGCCCGAGCCCTCCAATCCCTCAATGCCCCAAGTCCTCCAAACCCCCAATGCCCCAAGTCCTCCAACCCTCCAATGCCCCGAGCCCTCCAATCCTCCCATACCCCAAACCCTCCAATCCTGCAGTGCTCCAAGCCCTCCAATCCTCTAATGCCCCAAGCCCTCCAATCCCCCAATGCCTTGAGCCCTCCAATCCCCCAAGCCCTCCATTCCCCCAGTGCCCCAAACCCTCCAATCTTCCAATGCCCAAGCCCTCCAATCCCCTAATTCCCCGAGCCCTCCAATCCCTCAATGCCCTGAGCCCTCCAATCCTTTCATGCCAAGCCCTCCAATCCCCCAATACCCTGAGCCCTCCAATCCTCCAAATCTCCCAATCCTCCAAGCCCCCCCAATCCTCCAGTGCCCCCAAGCCCTCTTGTGCACCAAAGCCTTCAAACATGCTGTTCCTTCTGCCTGGAAAACTCTTCCACGCTCTCTTTGCCTCCCCAGCTCCTAGGATCCTTCAGCTCTCAGCCTATATGTCACCCCTCAGGGACACCTCCCTGGACCCCTTTGCCATATGTAAATTATACACTCCCATCTGGCTTCTCTCCAAACACCCTCTTCTTTTCTCTTGCGCTCTGACCCCAACTCCCAACCATGCAGTGGTTTGTACAGTTATGCCCCTACTGGCTGCTGGTCTGGAAGCTTCTCAAAGGAAGGAACGACATTGATTATATTCAACAGTGTCTACCCTGGCACCTGACTCATGACTGGTACTAAATAAGCATTTTTTCAGTGAACAAATGATTGATCACAAGACCACCAAGCCAGGCATGGCAGAAGCAGACAAGAACCCAGTTCCCTTGACACCCCATCTCCTGCTGTCTTCCACGACTTTCGGCTGCCCCTCCTTTGGTCTCCCCAGAGGCTCTCAAGGGAGGCAGTTTGTGGAAGGGAACACATTTGATGGCCCCAACTCAACCCCTAGCATAGCTGGAGCCATCTCCAGGCAGGAGTTTTCCCACATTTGCTTCAATTTCGTCTATAAAATGGAAAAACAGTCGTTACCTGGGTAGATGTAAGGAAGGGTTGAATGAGGAAGGAAAACATGTGAAGGGCCGAATGGGGGCAGAGTCATGAAAAACGCCGAGAAAATGGAAGACCATGTGTTGTCACTGGTGCCATTGTCATGCAGCGAAGCTCTGGGATGGAGAGGTAACAGCTCCTGAGTGACTGAAAGCATGACCCCTGGAAGCAGACTGACCTGTGTTCAAATCCGGATCTGTCAGTTACTAGCCTTGTAACCTTCAGCAGAAAATCTTGGCTCTCCAGGCCTCAGTGTTCCTATCAGTAAAAGGGGGATAATGAAAGTGCCCCCTCTTAGGGTCCTGGCCCAGGCGAGAGCTAGATAAACATTAGCTGTTCTTGTCATGCATCTCTGTACCTCAGCACCAGGCATGTAACAGGCAGTCAGTGATGTTTGCTAAATGGGGAAGGGTAGAACCTGGGAGGTCTGGCAGGGGGAAGCAGCCTCCATCAGGGGAGAGAGAGAGAGGAAACAGGTGATTCTAATCTCTTCTCCCTTCTAGAGCCCCGAGAGGCAAAGAGAAACACAGGGGTCTGGGGACAAAGGACAGTAGATTAGGTGGCAAGGAGACTTTGGGAGGTGGCGGGGACAGTGGTGGGAGGGTAAGGTAGAGCTTGTCCCTCCATCCGTGATCTAAGTCCACAGAGCCTAGGAGGGTGTAGGGGAATTACACAACTGAACTGTGACCAGTTACCAGGGGAGATGAGGACCAATCGTGGACCTGCCCCTAAAGTGGGAAGACCATGTCATGGAACACACCCCTCTTCCCCAGTGCCTCTGGTCCCCACTGGATCCAGAAGCTAGAAGGCAAGAGTGACATGATTTGGTTCTCCCCCAAGCTCCTCACCCCTTCTTCAGACGTTTATTAAGGATGCCCTTGGCCAGGAGCTGGTAACTGGGGAAGGCTATAAGTTGAGTGTATTGCAGGCTGAGGGGCAGCACAGAAACACAGAAATGTATCTATGTGCCTGTTCCCCAACCAGTACTTAGCATCGGGGAAGGAGGCTTCTGGGAAGGCCAGGTCAAAGGTCGTGTTGGCTGGTTCCCCTCTGACTGCCTGGAAGAGGTGGCCAATCGCTCTCAGGAGAGCAAGCAAGGTAATGCAGAACCCCCAGCCGTGCTCAGTGGACCCTAGGATTCCCATGTCCATTCCTTTCCCTTTCTTGATGGGGGTGGGTGCTGGGAGGTAATGGGAAGACTTGGGCCAGGAGCTCTGGGGTTGGGCTTGTGGTTTCCACAAGAGTCCAAGGTTGTCTGTTGTCCCCCTGCAGAAAGCCGCAGTGACAAGGCAAAGAGACTCTTCCGGCATTATACCGTGGGCTCCTACGACAGCTTTGATGCCCCAAGGTAAATGTCCTTACACCCTCGGGTGACCCCGTTCACCCCAAGTTCCCTTTACAATTTATGCCTTTAAATATTTCCATTACCTCTAAGCCCCCTTTCTAATCTGTTCCTTCTAAAATTTGATCCAGGGGTGGGAGAAGCCAGAATTAGCTTCAGACAGCACAGCCCAACCCAACCCCAAACCATCTTCCGCAGCCACTAAGACTGCCCAGCTCTGGGGTCGCCAGAGACCAGTGGAGTGGCCAGGGCAGGGTGGGGACGCCTAGGGGCCTGGGGTGTTCTTATGTCTGGCTGGCTGGAGGCCCTTGTCTCCTTCTTGTGCCCCATCTCTGTGCAGTCACGTGCAGTGGGAGTGTGTGTGTCCCATGCACTGGCGTGGGGAGGGTGCAGTCAGGGCTGGGTGGGATGGGGGTGAGGAGAGGGGTGCACTGACACCTTTCCCCTCCCTGGCTGCTGGCTGACTTGCTTCGGAAGCTTAATCGATGGGATTGGCCCAGGGAGGTGAGAGGGGAGGGGCAGGGAGGGGATGGGGTCAGGAGGGAAAGACGGGGTGCCTGGGGGCGGTGTATGAACGTGTGTGTGCACGACCAGAGCTGAGGTTTCCCGGTGTGTGAACGTGTGTCTCTGTAGGTGTGCATGACACGCATCTGTGTGCATGTGTGGCCTGGATGTACATATACCTATGCCCGGGGCTGGAGGGTCTACCCTGCTCTGTACATACTGGTGCCTTTGTGGCTATGATGTCTGTGGGCTGGCTCTGCACATCTGTGCCTCTCTGAATCTGTGGTAAAGCACTGCAGGGCATGTCAGTGAGTCTGCTCACACACACGGACAGGTGGGTCTCTGCACACATCTGTCCCTCTCTGTGCATGTCACTGTGCGTGTGCACTCGCACAGGAACGTGTGTGCATGCATGTGTGTCTGTCTGATTGATCTGAGATTCAGGACCTGGGATGTTGGGGGAGGGAAGGGCAGAGGAGGGGAGGATTCCAGGGCTTGGGCCTCCAGAAGGACAGGGCTGTGGGGGAGGGAGGGTCATAATTTGGTGTCTAAAATACGACACTCTCCTCCGCTGCTCCCTCCAATCCAGGGAAGGGTCCCCTTGTGCGTAGCATCCTTCCATTAAATGTGTCCAAACCTACGTGTCTGTGTTCTGGCCAGTGGGGATGGGTCGGGGATGGGGGGGGACAGAGAAATGGCAACATGGGGAGAGAGGGTGGGGCTGGGGTGCCACCCTGCGCCCGAGTGTCTGAGGCGCTTGACCGTTGTACGTGTTTGCCTGGCACGTCTCCGGCTCTGGGCACCGGGTGAGTATTGGGGTACACCCCCACCCCGAGCTTTCATGTCAGCCTGTGCTTCTTGTCTACCAGCGTCTCTCCGGGTCTCTCCTTGGCCTCCGTCTGTGGGGGTCACTTGCTCTACCAGCTGAATGGGGGTGGTCCCGTCTCCTACTCTGTCTTGTCAATGGGCTTCCTCCCCTACTCCTCCGAGCCTCTCGCTGGCTCCCACGTGCTGCTGTGTGTGTGCTGCGTCTGAGCCTCCCCTCCTCCTGCCTCCCCGCTGCTCCCGGACCCTGTCTGTGCTGGCCTGGCCTGTGCCTTGTGGTGTGCCCTGCTGCCAGGGCCCAACCCCGGCCTCCCTGCCGGAGATAGGCGATCCTTCTGTGTATCCCCCTTCCTGGCGCGTGACGCCCTCTCCTCGCGCTGGCTGGAGGTCCACGCTCTTTCGGGGAGCGGTGGTGGTGTGTTCGCCTCTCCGCCTGGGCTTCTTTGGTGGAGGAGGGGTGTTGCTCACGGCCGTGGGGCCCAGTCTGAATGGCCTGGCCTTCCTTTCCGACTGTGTCGAGGTGCGTTGTGTGTTGGTCTGTGGTGGTGGGTTGCGCGTCCCCGCCTGGGGCCTCTCTCATCCGCGGTGTCCCTGCCCGGGAAGCGGGGCTCCGTCCGCGCGTCCGTGCACGCGGCTGCGAGGCATCTTGTGTGATGTTGTGCGTCCCTCTCCCCGCGCTCTCTCGCTCTGCACCTGCGCGGGAGGGCTCTGGAGGGGGGAGGGGGGTTAAGGGGGGGGCTCAGACCGGAAGTGCCTCCCCCTTCTCCTCCCCCCTCCTAGCCTCGCCCCTCCCCCTTCTCCCGCCAAGGGGGCCCTCGCGTTTCCCTCCCGGCCCCCTCCCCCCTGCCCGGCCCCCTCCGCCGCCCGGCGCAGGACGCCAAGGGGTTAAGCCTCGCGCCCGCCGCCCGCCTCCGGAGCTGTCCGCGGTGCTGAAGCCGGCGCCGTCCGCGGTCTTCGCGCTACCGCCGCGGCCCGACCCCGCGCCCCGCGCCCCCTGGCATGTGAGCCCCCGGCCCTGCCCTCCCTCCAGCGGGGGGGGGGTGCGCGCCCCCTCCCCCTCCCCCCTCCCGGCGCGGGTCAGCATGAGGCGGGGCCTGGGGGCCCGGACACGGGGG
The DNA here is from genome assembly GCA_963573385.1 of Cacajao melanocephalus. NCBI lineage: Eukaryota > Metazoa > Chordata > Mammalia > Primates > Pitheciidae > Cacajao > Cacajao melanocephalus. The sequence continues at coordinate 90,166 of CAUYLG010035586.1, forward strand.
TTCGGCCGAGCGGGGACGGGGACGCGGCGGCGGCGGCGGCGGCGGGGGCGGCCGGCACCGGGACCCGGGCCGGGGCTGGGGCCGCGGCGGCGATGGCTTTGTCTGCGGTCGGCGGCGGGGGTCTCGGAGGCGGCCCCGGTGGGAGCTCCCTGCCGCAGCCGCCCCCCGCGCTGTCCTCCAGCTGGCCAGCCCTGGGGCCCCGGCGGCGCAGCGTCTGGTACATCTACAGGTAACTGAGCGCGCCGCCCCCTGCTTTGCGGCCCGGCCAGCAGGCCCCGGCCGGCGGTGGCGACCCTCCCCCGCCGCTAACCCCCAGCCCTTCCCCCTCCCCCAACCCGCCCCTTCCCCTCCGCTGCTCTTCCCTAACCTTCTCTCAGCCCAAAACCCCTTTCTGGACCCTGGTCTCAACCCTTCTCCTCTCCATCTCCCTCCCTGGACCCCTTTCCCCAACCTCCCACCCAATACGCACTCAACGGCCTTGGGAATCTTTTCCTCCACCCCTCACAGGCCCTTCCAGGCCCCCCTCCGCTCTTCCCCCAGACTTTCCTCCGAGCAGGCCCTCCAAACGGATCCCCCTCCAGGATTTGGAACCCACTTGCCTTTCTGCCGCCCTTAGCGCCCCCACTCCCCGGAGCCCTCCCTGTGAGGAGCCACTGTGGCTTACCCGAATCCGCCTACATCCCAGGCCCCTGTCCCTCAGATCCCCACATCCCCACACCTCTTCACGGAGTTGGCAAGTCCCCCCATTCATACCCCTCTCTCCCATTCACAGTCATCTCCCCTCCATCACACACGCATCCCGCCCCCGGCTTCCCCTCCCCTCCTCTTTTTCCGCTGCGTGTCACTGTGCGACGGTGCGTGTGTCAGTGTGGCTGTGTCGGTGTGCGTGTGTGTGACTGCCTGCAGCCGCGTGCGTGTGTGCCTGTGTGTGTGTAAGTGAGAGAGATGGAGAGATGGTGGGCTCCGAGCCCACCTCCCAACTGTGTCCATCTGTGTGTCCCTGTGTGACAGCGTCTGTCTCTGTATGACTTGGAGCGACAGCGAGGCTGTCTGGGACTCTGTATGTGTGGTGCATGGTGTGTGTGCTGGAGTGGGTCTGTCCCAGGGATTGCGGCTGTGCTTCCCAACACCCACCCTCGTGGGCCTGGCCTGCCCTTCCCCCACAGGTCCCTACTTCGAGGGTCCATCCTGTGTCTCTGTCCCCATGTGCTCCTCCCCGCTTCCCCCTGCCCCCGGGGGTCTGTGCATGTCAGGGGCACTTGAGCCACTGGCTCTGCCCTCTGCCCAAGTGGGGCACGTGTTCTGAGCCCCGGCTGAGCTGCACGGGGAGCCGCATCCGCTTGTTTGTGCCACTTCTCAGCATGGGGAGGGGGGCTGGCGTCCCTGTGTGGGGCCTCTGGGCAGGCCGTGGACGCGGGTACACGGGGAGGGGCTGAGTGTGGGGTTGGGGGTGCGGCGTGCACAGCAGCAGGCTCTGGGCTGGTGGACCCTGGGTTTGTGAGAGGGACCGTGGGGCGGGGGTGGAGGGGGGAGTGCAGGCCGCTGCAGTGCCCCTGTGTGTGGGATCCAGTGAACAATAGCTGGCTGCTGAGCTCCGGAGGCTGCTCCGGGTCGCTGAGGGATGGCCTGGGGAAAAGCATTGTGTGAGCTCCTGCAGGGCAGGTAGTCAGCCAGAGGGAGCATGAATGGGATGCTGCGTGGGCAGCCAAGATGGGGGGCGAGGGGGAGGGGCTAGAGGGGGCTGGGTAGGAGGTGCAGGGTTGAGCCTGAAACCGGGGAGAGTGGGGATATTGAAGTGGGGGAGGGGTGGAGGCTGGAGCCTGGAGGGTTCCGAGCAGAGAACTGGGGTGGGGAGGGAATGCGGGGAATGTGGGGAGGATTTGAGGGTAGGGATTTGGGGTGTAGGGTGAGAGCACCAAGAGGACGCAGGGAATGTAAATGAAACGCAGCTGCCAGTAAACTCAGGTGGGAGGGCGTGTGATGAAGTGAGTCGAGGGGCCAGAAATAGATAGAGCTTTATGCCATTGCGAAAGAGGGTGCCTGGGGAGTATGAAAGGGACCAGGGGTGCTTTAGGGGAGCCATTGAGGTTACTTTCAGAGGTGCAAGAGGGTGTGGGAGGAATGAGGCCAAGAGACAAGGGAGAGGTGACGGGACAGGGGTGAGGAGGTCACAGAGGTCTGAGGAGGATGCTTTGGGGGAAAGGAGGGTGGGGTGTGTCTGGGCAACCAGGGAAGTCGGGGGATGGCTCCTTGGGGTGTGAAGGGAGCTTGTGGGAGTCAGGGTTGTGGGGGTGGGTTAGGGCATATGTAACCTCAAGATGGCATGGAGGAGCAGGGAGTGAGGTGCAAAGAGGAGGGGTACACAGGAGTTGAGGAGAGGGAGTTTAGGGGTACATGGAGCTGTGGGAGCAAGGGAGCAGTTGGGAAGTCCAAGGAGACTGTGGTGGGATGAGGAAAACCCCACCTATGCCCTAGCTGGGGGGTGGGTGAGGGGTCCTGGAGCAGAGAGGGGAATAGAGCATGTGTAGGATAGGGGGTGGTTGAGAGGCAGGAACAGAGCGGGTCTGGATGTGGTTAGACCCCTCTCCTGGCCCCGGATCACCACTGCTATATCTAGGTTGCCTCTGGTGAATTCAAATCTTGGCTTTGACATTTTTCTAGTTGGTGTCATCTTGAGCAAGTTGTTTCTCTGTGCCTCAGTTTCACCATCTATAAAATGGGAAGAATAACAGTCAGCCCTTCCCAGGGTTGTTGTAAGGACTAACTGAATACACAAAGGAAATGTATAAATGCAGAGTGCTTGGAATGGTGGCTGGCGTTCAGCAATAGTGCGATAAGTATTCCTGCCACACCCTGGGATAAACTCCAGGTGCTGCAGGGCTGAGCTCAGGGTGGATTTGGAGCAGACGGATATATATGCTCAAGGTATTTCAGTGCTGTGGAGTGGAAGGTATTACCACTGCAGTTACCCAAGTGTTCTCTTGGGTATTGTTGAAGAGTGGTACTCATTGTGTGACCTTGGACAAGTTACTTAACCTTTCTGTGCCTCTATTTCCTCACCTATACAGTGAAACTAGGGCCCGGTGTCATGGCTCATACCTGTAATCCCAACACTTTGGCAGGCTGAGGTGGGAGGACTGCTTGAGCCTAGGAGTTCAAGACCAGCATGAGAAAGATAGTGAGACCTTATCTCTACCAAAAAAAATTATTTTAATTAGTTGGACATGGTGGCATGCACCTGTAGTCCTAGGTATTTGGGAGGCTGAAGTTGGAGGATCCTTTGAGCCCAGGAGTTTGAGGTGGCAGTGAGCTGTGATTGTGCCACTGTACTCCAGCCTGGGCAAGAGAGTGAGACCCTGTCTCAAAAAAATATAAATAAATACATAAAGTGGAACTGGTACGTATCCCTACCCCAAGGCTGCTTATGAGGAGAAAATTTAATGATCTATGTGTGAAGGGCTTCAATACTGCCCAGCCCATGGCAAATTCTCTTTCTTGGCATATCGACATGGGAGTTTTATTAATTATATTGGCTGACATTTGGGGAAGGTTTATATATGGGGTATGAGGCTGATGAGGGGGCAAGAGAGAGATTCCAGAAGGCAGGGAGAAAGATGAAGGCAGGGAGGGATTTGTGGAATACATGAAAGGAAGTGAGGTTGCCACCAGTGAGGAAGGGTGCTGCTGGCTGCTGGGGGGCCGTGGAGACCTGGAAGGGATACAGGAGGAGGAGTAGGGTAGGGAGATGAGAATGAGGATGTCACAGAATGCATGGGCAGAAACAGGCAGCTCTGACCTCTGAGTCAATTTCCATGTCCAGTTTCCCTGTCCACTAGCTGTTCCAGCCTTCTTGGCCCCTTTTTCCTCCCTTCCCCTCTCCCTTCTCCCCACCTCATCCACCCCTTTCAGCCCCTTCCCTTTTTTGCTGCCAACACCTCTCCATCCAAGGGAGGAAGACCTGGCAGGTATGGTGTGGATGAGCTTACTGGACTGTGATGAACTCCGAGCAAGGACTGTTGCTGGAGTACGTACATGTGGACACTTGTGGTGTTGGGTGCACTGAGGCACCACAAGGAGGGTGGCGGCAGGAAGGGAGGACATGTGCACGTCCAGAACCCTGTCGCCACGGTGCAAATGTATGGATTTTACAGTGGGAGCCACTGGGGTTCTGGGAGCATACAGGGGTGCTTGTAGGGGGTAGTACCCAAATACAGTGGAGCACAGTAGGTATTATTGGCCTGTGCTGGGATGTATGTGTTCAGGGGGCGTGTTATGGGAATATACTGAGATCCGAGTGAAGGGGAGTTATTATTGGAACATACTGGGATGTGTGGGGGTTGCTGAAACATACTGGAGTATTCCAGGAGGGCTGTTTTGCTGAATTTGTGGGGGTAGGTAATTGGGGAGCATGCTTGGCTATTGTTGGAGTATATTAGGGCCACATGGATGTTACTGGGATCTGGGTATTGTTAGAATACACTGGGATTGTGAGGGTGGGAGGTGCTATGGTTATGCTCTGGGACAGGCTTTAAACCCCTAGGATGCTGGGCACAGCAGAGTGTGCATTCTAGTGACTTCTGGGTGATCTTGGGTATTCTGAAGGCAGTGGGGTTGCAGCCAGGGTGTCTGAGTATCCCTGCTGTAGACTGAGGTGTCAGATCCTCTGGGAATGGAATGGATGTGTATTCCTGAGGTGTACAGTGGTGATGTCAGGGGTTTGGGACTGTTTGAGTAAGCATTGAGATAAATGAACTGTAGCTGAGTTTCATTGACATTTCCTGGGTACGTGAGCTTTACCCAAATGTGCTGGTGGCATTTGGTGGCTTTACTGGAGACTACCACCCATATTCATGGGTACTTTGCATTTTACTATAATAGAATATGCTGACTGCATGCAGGAGCTCCATTTGGGATGCACCAGGGAATACAGGAGACAGTGCCATCCGCGGGGAGCTTTGCAGCAGTGGAAATGTTCTATATCTGCACTGTCCAGTGTGGTGGCCACCAGCCACGTGCAGCTTCTGCACACTTTGAAATACGGCCACTGTGACTGAGGAATTGAATTTTTCCATTTGATTTTGATTAGCTTTCATAAAAATAGCCACATGCACCTAGTGGCCACCATACTGGGCAGTACAGACTAAACAATTTTATCATGTATATGGAGTCCTTGGGAGGTGACATATATATATATATATGAAAGTGAGGTTGCCACCTTTACTGTATATATACATATATATACACACATATATATATATATACATATATACACACACACACATCTATATATACACATACAGTTAAGGCATTTTGAGGGGTATCATCAAAGTACATGAATCCTCTTGACTTAACACCCTGACCTAAGGACAGCGAGCAGATCGTACTGAGCACCTACTATGTGCCAGGCATTGTGCAAAATACTATATGTGTACTACCCCCACTGAACTCCCACCACAATCCCATCAGGTAGGGTCTGTGATCACACCCCATTATAGATGAGGGAACTGAGGCACAAAAGGTTAAAGTTGTGGGCTCAAGGTCACAGGCAGGAAGTGACTAGCAGGGACCCAAGCCCAGCTGTCTGGTAATCTGGAGGCTCTTCTCCCCATCCTCCCCACCGTGCCTGGCGCTGAATGGATGGGTGGATGGAGGCATGGACGGATGAATGACGAGAGAGGGAGTGGGAGAGAGAGCATGCCGGCTCCGAGGGGGAAGCCCATCAGGGCTGCTGCTAGCATACACACACAGAGTGGGTGACAGAGATCCTAGGAGGTGCAGTTAATGCCCCTGGAGCAGGAGCTCTGGTCTCTGGGTTGCTGGGTGGGGGACAGGCTCTGTGTCTCATGATCTCTTCTCCACTCCCCCCGCCTCCCCATTTCTCCTGCCTCCCTGCCAGCGATTACATCATTAAGGAGAAGACAGTCTTGCTGCAGAAGAAGGACAGTGAGGGGTTTGGGTTCGTGCTCCGGGGGGCCAAGGGTGAGTGCCAGCTGGGGAGGGGACGGGAGAAGGGTTCTGTGACCCCAGAATCAGGGCTGGGTTGGGGGGCTGGAAAGGGAAAGGGACCCCAGCCTGCCCACCACCCCACCCCGGGGTGCTGGTCCCTCAGCTGCGGTGAGGCCTCCGTGACTTGGGTCTGAGCCCCATCCCCTGCTCGGCCTCTCCACCCCCTCCCCTCCGACCCCGCCGGCTCCTCCCTGTCTGCAGCGCAGACCCCCATCGAGGAGTTCACCCCCACCCCGGCCTTCCCGGCGCTGCAGTACCTGGAGTCGGTGGACGAGGGCGGCGTGGCATGGCGAGCTGGACTGCGAATGGGAGACTTCCTCATCGAGGTGAGTCCGGACCCCTTCTCTTCCCGGGGAACCTGGTGACAAGTTCCCAGACCCCCTCATGATCCACACCAGGATCTGACTGCCCAGTTTTATCCTCCTTTGGCACCAGACTTCCTAGCCCCCTGCTCAACCTCCAGCCAGCCTCCGCTCTCTCCAGCGATTCCATCCAAAGGCCTCTGAGGCATCTCAAAAGAGTGACACAGAGCTGTCCCCAACACTCACACACAATGCCAGGGGACAGCCAGGCACGGTGGCTCACGCCTGCAATCCCAGTGCTTTGGGAGGCTGAAGCAAGTGGATTGCTTGAGCCCAGAAGTTTGAGATCAGCCTGGGCAACATAGCAAGACCCTGTCTCTTAAAAAAAAAAATGAGCTGAGTGTGGTGCTGCGTGCCTGAGGTCCCAGCTACTCAGGAGGCTGAGGTGGGAGGATCGCTTGAGCCCAGGAAGTCCAGGCTGCAGCGAGCCATGATTGTGCCACTGCACAGCAACCTGGGTGACAGAGAGAGACTCTGTCTTTTAAAAATGAAAGTAGCCAGGTGCAGTGGCTCCCACCGGTAATCCTAGCACTTTGGGAGGCCGAGGTGGGCAGATCACCTGAGGTTGGGAGTTTGAGAGCAGCCTGACCAACATGGAGAAACCCCTTCTCTACTAAAAATACAAAATTAGCCAGGTGTGGTGGTGCATGCCTGCAATCTCAGCTACTCAGGATGCTGAGGCAGGAGAATCACTTGAACCCTGGAGGCGGAGGTTGTGGTGAGCCATGGTCACGCCATTGCACTCCAGCCTGGGCAAAACAAGAGTGAAACTCTGTCTCAAAAATAAATAAATAAAAGTAAATAAATACTGGGGACAAGGAGGGAGGGGGAGGTGAATAGGGTAGGCTGAGCCTCTTCCTCAACCCTGGGGCCAGGGAGGGTGGGAAAGGGGGCTTGCCCAGGGAGGCAGTGGTATGAAGGGTCAGAGGGAGGGGAACGTGGCCCAGAGGGCCATGGACAGGGCAGTGCAGGAGGCATCCTCGTTGGGGTGTCTGAAGCTGCAGGTACCCCTCCCCTCATCCACTTGATGTGATCTGGGGGTGTCTGTGCCACAGGTGAACGGGCAGAACGTGGTGAAAGTCGGCCACCGACAGGTGGTGAACATGATCCGCCAGGGGGGCAACACGCTGATGGTGAAGGTGGTGATGGTCACCAGGCACCCGGACATGGATGAGGCAGTGCACAAGAAAGGTACTCCTGCGACCACTCTCGCAGACACCCCACTGCCACCAGGCTCAGGCCCGTGGGAGCTCCAGGGCTGGTCACTGCCGCCCAAGGCCTTCCCTTCCCCAGCCCTGCTTCTCCATGACTCTTGTGGGGAGAAACTGAGGCATGGAGGGCTCACCCTGGCAGTGGCTATCCTCTGAGCCCCGGGAGCCCTGTGGTGGGTAGAGGGTGGTGGGGGCGTCTCCCCCATTATACTGATGCCTCCCCCCATCACCTTTTCAGCACCCCAGCAGGCCAAGCGGCTGCCGCCCCCAACCATCTCCCTGCGTTCCAAATCTATGACCTCAGAGCTGGAGGAGATGGGTAAGCCTGCAGGGCTGCTGGGGCCAGGGGGCCGGCGGGGAGAGGGGAAGGGGGGCTGGACCACCCCTTGAGTTCGTTAGTGTTGTTAGTGACCAGGGGTCCTTGTCCTCATCCTGTCCCTAGTCCATGGGTCGGACTCTGGCCTGTGTGTGTGTCGCCGGGAAGGGGTGTCTGAGAGATGACTTTCCTCTGTGCTCTTGTATCTGTTTCTCTGTTGGGGTCTCTCTCAGGGTCTGTATGTGGCCCTCTCTACGGGTCTCTCTGTCTCCTTCCTTCTGTCCCACCTCACCCCCAACCCCCATTCAACATCTCTCCCTCCACCAGCTCCCCCCAACACCCAATAACAGAGGAAAGTGAGCCCCTCCTTCCAGAGGAGGCCGAGTGGACCTGGGGGTCCCACTTCCCCTGACAGGGAGCGGGTCGGACAGCTGACCGCCCCCACCCCGGGGCCCCGAGGGAGGTGGGCTTCCAGAGAGGGGACCCCTCACCTTCCCCTGACGTCCTAACTCTTGGCTCCTCTACTGCCTCTCCCCCGGGCTAGTCTCCCCCTGGAAGAAGAAGAGTAGTGAGTGGGCACAGGACTGGCGGGAGGGCCCCCGTCTCCCGACCCCGCCGGCGGACTCGCCCCTCCCCGAACCCGGCCCCTCACTGCCCCTCTCGCGCATGCGCGCGCCCGCTGGCCACGCCCACTGGCCCGCACCTGCTGGCCACGCCCACTGGCCGAGCCCGCTCCGCCCCGCCCCCGGGGGCTCCCTGGGCTTCATCCGTGTCCTTTGCCCACAGAGTACGAGCAGCAGCCGGCGCCGGTGCCCAGCATGGAGAAAAAGCGGACCGTGTATCAGATGGCTCTCAGTAAGACGCCCCAGCCCTGCCCCTCGGGCTGCGGGGCCCCTAGCCCCGACATCCGCTGCATCACCGTCCCACCATGAACCCCACGGCGCCCCTCACCTTCCTGCCCCAGCGAGGCCACGATCCCACCTCCCCTCCCTCTGCCCGTCCTCCCCCCGTTGGCTGCCCCGTTCCTTGCCCGCACCCCTTCCCACCCTGGCTGCTTCCCCCCGGGCTAGGAGATCGTGTCCCCAAGCGGGACTGCCCGTCCACCTGGACCCAGACAGGGCTGCCCTTTCCTGGTCGATCCAGGTGCTGGATGAACTGCGGGCGGCAGCGCTGGTCTCTGTGGCCCGGGTCAAAGCAAACTTCATTTTATTGTCTTGCCACCCCTCTTCATCTCCCCCTAGACAAACTGGACGAAATCCTGGCCGCCGCTCAGCAGACCATCAGTGCCAGTGAGAGCCCCGGGCCCGGTGGCCTCGCCTCCCTGGGCAAACACCGACCCAAAGGCTTTTTTGCCACTGAGGTAGGCGGCCTGGTGTGGGGAGAAACTTGAGGGGAGCCGCGGTTCACACAGCAACCTGGAGCCTCTCTCTTTCCAAAACCCTCCTGACGCCCCTGTGCTTTAGGTTGGTCCTGGAGAGGCGACACGTCTCCTGGGGTTCCCTCCTTTCTCTCAACTTTAGGGACCTCCTTTCCTCATTATCCCCTTTCCCCCAAATCCCATCTCTGTCCTTTTCTGTCTCCACTTTCCACCCCTGCTGTCATACTTGCTCTCTTCCCCTGCCTCTTTCTCTCTTTCTGCGTCCCATCTCAAAGGTCTCAGGGAAGACAAAATGGTGCCACGGATGGAGACTCCCCTGGCATAATAATAGGTGACCAACACGTAGTACTTACTAAAATATGAATGGTCATCTCTGTGGCCACTCTGTCTGCCTCTCTCCACAATAAGAGGCTGACCTGTAGGGGGTGTTGATAATTTGGGGGACACTGCATTTTACTTTTTAATTTTCACTTATTTATTTATTTTGAGACAAGAGTCTAACTCTGTTGCCCAAGTGGGACTGCAGTTGGGTGATATCGGCTCACTGCAACCTCTGCCTCCTGGGTTCAAGTGATTCTCCTGCCTCAGCCTGCTGAGTAGCTGGGATTACAGGTGTGCACCACCATATCTGTCTAATTTTTGCATTTTTAGTAGAGACGGGGTTTTGCCATGATGGCCAGGCTGGTCTCCAACTCCTGGCCTCCAGTGATCCACCTGCCTCGGCCCCCTAGAGTGTTGGGATTACAGGCGTGAGCCACGGTGCCCAGCCAGACACCAAATTTGATAAATTATCTCATTTATTCCTTAGACTCATCTTGGGAGGTACACCAGGTTGTTAGCCCATTTACAGAGGGGGAAACTGAGGCTCAAGGAAGGAGGAGGGATTTTAACCCAGGAAGGCAGCCCTCTGAACCCATGTTCCTGCCACAGCTCTGGCTATCCTGGTGGGGTCCTGCTGGCACCTTCCTGGCTGTCGCCCCTACTCCACTGGGCTGTGTGCCTTCCCTTCAACACATCCCTCACCAGGCCCACCAGTGCCACCCCTGACCCTCCGGCTTTCTCCTCCGGAAGCCACACTCTGCCTTACCCCTCCCTTCCCGCTTCCTTCTTCTCTGCGCAGGCCCCATTCTCCAGCCACATCCACCACCTCATGATCAGGGGTCCATTGACTCTAAAACTGGGTCCTTTGGCTTTTAGGGGGGTCGTGGATCTCTTTGGCAGGCTGCCATAGTTCTTCTCAGAATAATGCTCATAAATGCATAGCATGAAAGGATATCTCAAAAGAGGCCAGTTACGCTAAAATACAGTTCTCAAAATATTTTTCTAAGGCAAAATTTGTGATATCACAATATCATCTTTTTTTGTCAACATGGTAGACACTGGCGCTGGATCTTAACAACTCCAATTTCAAAATCACGAGGAGCATAAACACTATTTTGGGAAATCTGCACCACTGTGATGGGATATGGAAATATCTGTGATTCCTACTGGGGATACAGGCATGGGTCTTGCTGAAAAGAGCATGGTTTGCCGCTTACATATTTAATTGAGGAAAGGTTGAGTTTTTGTTGGAGGATAATGAAAATGAAGACATGGTTTTTTTTTCCTCCACGAGTGCATGGGCCCGCTGAAGTCTTTCCACAGTGCGGATGTTAGAAACTGCACTGTGCTCTGGAGGGTCTCACGCTTTTATAAAAATCAAGAGCAGGGGACAAATTTTGTACCAGGACTCCTGGAATTTCTTTCTGATTTAGAGGCAGAGGGTCCTTGGCCACCTCTCAGGGCTTGGCAAAGTGTCCTGTTGGTAACAAGTCTTCATTTTACACCAGTCCTTGGATTCCTAAGGAATTTGCCATCCTTGAGTCTGTTAGGGTCATATTCCCATGCCCACCTCTCCCCAGGTTCCAAGGTACATGGGCATTAGAGCCAGGAGGACGTAGCTTCAAATCCTGACTTCCTCTAACTTACTTAATTTCTCTGCAACTCAGTTTCCTGCTCTGCAGAAGGGTGTTAAAGCTGACCTTGCTGGTTCTTAGGAGGATTAAATTGATGAATCCCAGCACAGCAGGCTCTCCACAAATAGAGGTTTCCATCTTTGCCCATTTCCCTAGTCTCAGAGATGTTTTTCTAGATGGTTTCTCTGATCTGAGGCAAGTCCTTCTCCCATTCCCCAAAACTTGCACCCTGGAGTTTTTGAAACTTCATACCTGGCTCTGAGTTCCACAGACTCCGAGACCATCCCTTGGGGACATTGTTTGGAATCTAGTCCAGACATCAGCTCTTATTTTATAATCCTCTCTACTGCCTCTTTTCTCTTTCTCTTTCTTGAGACAGTCCTTTTCCAGCCTGTTCTTGAATGCCTCTGAAGATAAGGAACTCACCACTGCCTGTTGCAGTTAGTCTATATGTGGATGGGTTTTTAACAAACTTCTTCCTGACCAGGTGCTGTGGCTCGCACCTGTAATCCCAGCACTTTGGGAGGCCGAGGTAGACAGATCACCTGAGGTCAGGAGTTTGAGACCAGCCTGACTAACATAAAGAAACCCCATCTCTACTAAAAATACAAAAATTAGCCAGATGTGGAAGGTGCCTGTAATCCCAGCTACTCATGAGGCTGAGATGAGAGAATCGCTTGAACCCGGGAGGTGGAGGTTGCAGTGAGCCGAGATTGCTCCATTGCACTCCAGCCTGGGTGACAAGAGCAAAACTCCATCTCAAAACAAAACAAAACTTATTCCTTATGTGGAGTTCAAATTTACCTCCCCTGGGATCTTACCTTTTTTGTCATTGTTTTCTCCTGTGATCTTCTATCCTCACTCGCCTGGCAGCAAACCTTCATAATTCCTCAGCAAACTTCTTCACAACCAACTGCAAAGAAGGAAAGGGCAGTACAGAGACAGAGAGAGAGAGAGAGAGAGAGAGAAAGAGAGAGCGCATGCACATTCCCATTTTACAGAAGATGAAACAGTCTTAGAGATTTGCATTCACTTGCCTGAGACCTCTCGGCAAGTATGTATCTAATCAGACAGAACCAAAGTCCAAGACCTCTTCCTCTGCATCGTGGTTTCTAGCATCCGCACTGCTGAAATAGTTGGCCCTCATGATCTCCAGATTCTGTGTCTGCGAATTCGCCTACTCCCTGAAATTTATTAGAACCCCAGGATCAATACATGAAGGGTTTTTTGTGGTTATTCTTGGACATGGGCAAAGCAGAGAAAAATCTTGAGTAGCCCTATGTGCAGGCTCCTGACGAGGCAGAATGAGGCTGCCTTCTCATTTTGGCTCTTATACGGTGAACAAGTGTCTTTTCTCGGTCTATTTAGTGCCACATGCTTTGCATCTTTGGGCTTTTTAGTGGTGATGTCAGTGTTTAAAAGGTCCCCCAAGCATGGTGCTGAAGAGCTGTCTAGTGTTCCTAAGTGTGAGAAGGCCGTGATGTGCCTTATGGAGAAAATATGTATGTTACAGAAGCTTCATTCAGGCATGAGTGAGAGCGCTGTTGGCCAGGTGTTGGATGTGAATGAATCAACAGTATATATTAAATAAGGCATCCTTCAACAGAAACATTCACAAACAAGGTTATATATTGATTGGCGGAGGGAAATGTGTGGCAACCCCATCGAACATAACTACTGCAAACAGCCACAATTGCCTGTATTTGGAGCTGTGTAATTCTTTGTTATGGAAGCCTGTCCTATGCATTGTAGGATTTTAGCAGCATTCCTGGCCTCTGCCGTCTGGATGCCAGCAGGAAATATTGCTCAATGTTCTCTGTGGGGGGGCAAGACCACCTCTAATTGGGAACCACTGCCCTATATCATTCTAAGGTTAAAAAGATTTTCCAGCCTGGGTGCAGCAGCTCACACCTGTAATTCTAGCACTTTGGAAGGCCAAGGCTGGCAGATCCCTGGAGCTCAGTAGTTCAAGACCAGCATGTGCAACACGGCAAAACCCCATCTCTGCTAAACCCTATCTCTGTCAGCCAGGCATGGTGGCTCACATCTGTAATCCCAGCACTTTGGGAGGCCAAGGTGGGTGGATCACCTGAGGTCAGGAGTTTGAGACCAGCTTGGCCAACATGGTGAAACCCTGTCTCTATTAAAAATACAAAAATTAGCTGGGCACAGTGGCGCATGCCTGTAATCCCAGCTACTTGGGAGGCTGAAGCAGGAGAATCACTTGAACCCAGGAGGCTGAGGTCGCGGTGAGCCGAGATCGCTTCATTGCACTCCAGCCTTGGCAACAGACCGAAACAAAACTCCATCTCAGAAAAAAAAGAAGTCCACCATGACTCACCAGTGACCCCTGTGTATGTCTCCAGAGACCCCGAAACACCAGAGACCCTACACTAGCATATCAGACTGAGTGTAAATCTCTGATAAACTAATTAGAGCAAGTCCTGCTTCCATTAATTCAACAAATGCACGTAGCTCCCGTGAAGTGCCAGGCAGCCACGGTGTGAGGTCTGCCCCGTGTGAGCCCAGCTACAGGACAGCCAAGATCCTAGGCCTCAGAGAATTCACTCTCTGAGCTCCAAAGGTCTCCCAAGAGGAGCCCAGACACCAGCCAGTAATAAAACCAGCTGCCTACTTGCCCCCACCTCCTAGAAATGAAATTCACAGGCACTCCCCTGAGTTCTGTGGGACCTCCTTTCCCTCTATGTCCAGGGAACCCATAGTCATTTGACCTGTAGATCCCCCTCGCCTCTTCTCTTGCCTCTTGGATCTGCCCCTGGGCCTTCCCCAGGCCCGCCTCTCATGTTGGAGGCTCTCTCTGCCACCTTCTCTGCTCCTTCCCACCTGCCGTCTTTATCTTTCCCACTCTCCGAATCAATGCAGACACTCCTTCATGAGGTTTCTGCATCATGGTGGCCTCTCTTGGCATCTGGTCTTGTTCTTGTGTCTCGATTTCCCGTTCATGTTGACTCCTCTCCCTTTTCACTCTGCATCTTCCCTCTGGTCTAGTTGCAGTGTGGGGGTGCAGTATGCCCCCAGAGGCATCTTGGGTCAGGTCTGCACGAAAGTGAGCAAGAGCAAAGCATTGTATAAGATGCCACTATTGGCTGGGTGTGGTGGCTCATGCCTGTAATCCCAGCACTTTGGGAGGCTGAGGTGGGTGAATCACCTGAGGTCAGGGGTTCAAGACTAGCCTGGCCAACATGGCGAAACCCTGTCTCTACTAAAAGTACAAAAGTTAGCCGGGCATGGTGGCACACACCTGTAATTCCAGCTACTCAGGAGGCTGAGGCAGGAGAATTGCTTGAACCGGACAGGCGGTGGTTGCAGTGAGCCGAGATTCTGCCATTGCACTCCAGCCTGGGTGACAGAGTGAAAAAAAAAAAAAAAAAAAGATGCCACTCTCTAAGGACTTGGAAGCAGGGAAATTTCAACCCTCTCTAAAGATGCACTTTTGCATACAACCTAGGGCAGGTGAGGAGGAGGACCCTCAGGTGCCCACAGCAGGGGCGCAGAGCCTGGCAGATCCACCCTAGGTGAGGGTTCTCTTGGGCTGTCTCCTCCTAGGGCTCTGCTGTCCATCCAACCCTCGGCATGGCTTTGGCTTTTTTGGCTACTGTCTTTGTCACCCGCCACTGACGCCAGAGGACTCCCTTGCCCCCAGTCTCTCGGTCTGAGAAGTCATCGCCCTCTCTCAGTTGCACTCCCTCCTTCTGGGGTTCCCTCCTGGGGCTGCGCTGGCCCTCTCCGAGTCAGGGCTGCCCTCCCTCCCACCTCTCTGTGCTCCTCCTGCTTCCCATCTCACTCTCGTTTCCCCTCTTGTCTCAGTCCACGTCTCTCCCCCTTCTAGGCCCCATCTCTGTCTGTCCCTCCTCCTCCCTCTCACTTTCCCCATCTTTCTCTTTCGACCCCTCTCTATTTCCCCGTCCCCCATCTCTGTGTTCATCTCTGTGTCTCTGTCTCTCCATCTCTGTCTCCCCATCTCTGCCTTTGTCTCTCTGTCTCTCCATCTCTGTCTCTGTCTCCCGATCTCTGCCATTGTCTCTCTCTGTCTCTTTATCTCTGTCTCTTTATCTGTCTCTCCACCTGTGTCTCTATGTCTCCTTGTCTCCCTATCTCTGTCTCTGTCTCTGTCTCTCTCTGTCTCCCCATCCCTGTCTCTTCAGTTGTCTCTGCACCCATTCTCTCCCCATCCCCTATCAGGGTGGCCTCCCTAGCAGGAGTTCCCAGCCCCTGGTCATCCCCAGGACCTGTGCTGCCACTGAGGCACCAGGCTCACGAGGTGACGGAGAGCTGTGCCTGCGGGCGACTCACTGAGGGGTGTCTGCCCGGCAGCCGGTGACGTCACTCACGGCTGCGCACCCTGATTGGCTATCCCTTCTGCGCGGGAGCGAATGCTCCTGTTGGTTGGTGGAGTTCAGGTGCTGCCTCGGCAGTCAGTGCGACGCCCCATCAGACAGTGTTATGGCCCCTCCGTCAGTATGACATCTCTCCCGTTACCCTGACCCTTCTTATGTCAAACTTTTTGACCTTTCCTCTTACACATGGCAAATCTTTTGTCAGTTTGCAAATCTGACACCTCCTCTGTCACTCTGCACCCTCCCCCGTCGGGGACACCCCTCCCCTCTCACTCTAACCGGTTTCCTGGCACTCTAAGCCCTCTCCCGTCACTCTGATGCCTTGCCTGTAACCCTGACCCCTCCCCATCACACTGACACCCCCCATCACCCTGATGCCTTGCCTGTAACCCTGACCCCTCCCCATCACCCCGACACCCCGCATCACCCTGACCCCTCCCCATCACCCTGATTCCTTGCCTGTAACCCTGATCCTTCCCCATCACACTGACACCCCCCATCACCCTAACCCCTCCTCATCACCCTGACCCCTCCCCATCACCCTGATTCCTTGCCTGTAACCCTGACCCCTCCCATCACCCTGACCCCTTGCCTGTAATCCTGACCCCTCCCCATCACTCAGACCCCTCCCTATCACCCTGATCTGACCTGAAAAATGCTTTTTATCTCTCTCTTGTTAAAGAAGCATTGGGGCCAGGCATGGTGGCTCATGCCTGTAATCCGAGCACTTTGGGAGACCAAAGCAATGGATTACTTGAGGTCAGAAGTTCGAGACCAGCCTGGCCAACATGGTGAAACCCTGTCTCTACTAAAATTAAACACACAATAAAATAGCCAGGCATGGTGGTGGGCACCTGTAATCCCAGCTACTTGGGAGGCTGAGGCAGGAAAATCGCTTGAACCTGGGAGGTGGAGATTGCATCGAGCTGAGATCACACCATTACACTTCAGCCTGGGTGGCAGAGTGAGACTTCATGTCTATATATATATGGGGTAGGGGGTCTCAGCCAGGTTGGCAGCTTCCACAGTCTTAAAGACCCAGAATCCTTCTCAATTTCTGCTCCACCATCCTAGCCATGTTTCCAACTGCAGACTGGCCTCATAGTCCAAACTGGCTGCTGGAGCACTAGCTATTGCACCAGCATTCCAGGTAGCAGGAACAAGGAAGGAAGGAAGGAAAGGCAGAAGGGCAAAAGAGGGCACCATGCTGCCTCTTGAGTTACCTCTGAGACCCCAAATGTAACACACAACACTCCCACTTGTGCATCTGGGTGGCCTTCTTTAGTCATATGGCCACACCTAGCTGCAAAGGAGGCTGGGAAGTGTAGTCTCTCAAAAGGTGCCAAATAAGATTGGCATTTTCTTACCAAGGAAATAGAGTAGAATGAGTATTGTGGTGGGCTGCATGCCCGGGAAGACAGACAGTAAACAAGCAAGCAAATAATGATGATGACTCCAAACTGGCGTAAGTTCAGGGAGCTATGACGGAGTAACAAGAAGAAGCCTCTCCAGAGAGGAGACATTGGAGCCAAAATCTGAAGAAAACTCAAAACTTGCAGATCCTACCCAATCCCACCCTTCTGTCACCTGTCTGACCTCATCTCCCACCCCTCAGCTCCTGGTCTTTTTCCCGTTCCTCCTGAGCCTGCCAGGCTCACCCTCACTTCAGGGCCTTGGCACCTGCTATTCCACCTGCCTGGAGCACTCTTCCTCTACACATGGTTGTGCTCCCTCCTTCACCTCCTCCAGGAGTTTGCTCAAATAATACCTTCTCAGTGAGGCCTTCCTTGACCACCTCATTTTATTTATTTTGAGACAAGGTCTTGCTCTGTTACCCAGGCAGGAGTGCAGTGTCATGATCATAGATCACTGCAGTCTCAAAGTCATGGGCTCAAGAGATCCTCCTACCTCAACCTCCTGAGTAGCTGGGATAACAGGCACATGCGCCATGCACCACTAATTTTTTAAAAAATTTGTTTTGATAGAGACAGGGTCTTGCTATGTTGCCCAGGCTGGTCTCAAACTTCTGGCCTCAAGAGAGCCTCCCGCCTCCCAGAGTGCTGAGATTACAGACATGAGCCACTGTGCCTGGCCAACCCTTATTTTATTTTATTTTATTTTATTTGAGACAGAGTCTTGGTCTTTCGCCCAGGCTGGGGTGCAGTGGCGCAATCTCAGCTAACTGCAAATTCCGCCTTCCAGATTCAAGTGATTCTGCTGCCTCAGCCTCCCAAGTACCTGGAACTACAGGCATATGCCACTACACCCAGCTAATTTTTTTGTATTTTTAGTAGAGATGGGGTTTCACCATGTTGGTCAGGCTGGTTTCAAACTCCTGACCTCAAATGATCCACTGCCTTGACCTCCCAAAGTGCTGGGATTACAGGCGAGAGCCACCATGCCCGGCATCAGCCCTTATTTTAAATTACATTCTCCCTCTCTCTTGTCCCTCACCTCCATCTGACCCATGTTATATTTTACAAATTTATTTTGTTTATGGCCTGCTTGCCCTTCCTGTGGTCCGGGCCATTTGTGTAATTTGTTGTATCTGCAGTATCTGTCACAGTGCCTGGCATAAAGGAAGTCCTCAGTAACTATTTCTGGAATGAATGAATCAATGAGACAAACAGAGGAATAGTCCCTGTCAGGGAGGGAAGTGCAGTGAGAGGCGTGTAATACAGACCCCAGGAAAGTCTGGACTAGAACCAATAGAACTCGCTGCGATGACGAAATGTTCCACATTTATACTGTCCAGTTTGGTAGCCATCGGCCACATGTAACTCTTGAGTACTTCAAATGTGGCCAGTGCAATGGAGAAACTGAACTTTACAAATTAATTTTAATTAATGGAAATGTACACTTGTCTTTTTGGTTTGTCTGCAGAGTCTCACTCTGTCATCCAGGCTGGAGTGCAGTGCTACAGTCATAGCTCAGTGCAGCCATGAATTCTTGCACTCAGGTGATCCTCCCACCTCAGTCTCCCAAGTAGCTAGGATGACAGGTGTGTGCCACTACGCCTGGCCAATTTTTTTTTTTTTTTTTTTGGAGACTGAGTCTTGCTGTATAAACCAGGCCGGAGTGCAGTGGCATAATCTCAGCTCACTGCAACCTCCACCCCCCTGTTTCAAGGGATTCTCCTGCCTCAGCCTCCTGTATAGCTGGGATTACAGGTACGTGCCACCAAGCCCAGCTAATTTTTAGTATTTTTAGTAGAGACGGAGTTTCACCGTGTTGGCCGGGGTCTCAAACTCCCGACCTCACGTGATCCCCCCGCCTTGGCCTCCCAAAGTACTGGGATTACAGGCGTGAGCCACCACACCCAGCAACTTTTTAAATTTTTTATTTTTGTACAGACAGAGTCTCCCTATGCTGCCCAGGCTGGTGTCAAACTCCTGGGCTCAAGCGATCCTCCCAAATGTTGAGATTTCAGGCATGAGCCACCATGTTGGCCTGAAATTTACAGCTGAATGGCTGGTGGCTACGGGGCAGGACAGGCCTAAAGGAATTGGGTAGCCAGGCCCAGGTGGAGGGCTACAATGACAGAGGTTCCCCAAGCAGAGCACAGAGCCCAGTGAAAGGACGTTCCACGCAGAGTCTGGGAGATGAGAATTCAGGGAACCGGGAATGCTTGGGAATGGCTGGAAGAAAGGAGCAGGAGGGGGTGTGGGGGGAAGTGCAGGCAGTGAAGGTTCATCCCAAAGGTGAGGACTTCTTTCTGAGAGGGCTTCCTTTCTCTGCACTTCTGGTCCCAAAGATGGAGAAGAAAGAGACATGGGGTGACCTGGCAGAAGCTGGGGAGTCAGGGCCCTGAAGTGCTGGACCTTGGCTGATTATCCGTTACTCATCTGACGCATACAGAACAGCAGGCCGCGTGTGGGCACTGGGGACTCAGTAAGAAACCGATAAAATCACTACCCTACCCTCACGCAGGTTTCACAATGACTTCCGTGAACCTTAGGCACTTTGGCCCTTCTGCATTAAAAAAAAAAAAAAGAAAAAAAAAAAGGCCAGCACGGTGGCTCCTGCCTTGTAATCTGACGCTTTTTGGAAGGCCAAAGTGGGAGGATCACTTGAGCCCAGGAATTTGATATGAGTCTGAGCATTTCAAATGCCCAGATTCATTTGTTTGTTTGTTTGTTTTGAGGTTTTGCAGAGGCAAGACCTTGCCACTGCAGAAAATTCTACATGGTGTCTCACACCTGTAATCCCAGCACTTTGGGAGGCCGAGGCAGGAGGATCACAAGGTCAGGAGATCGAGACCATCCTGGCTAACATGGTGAAATCCCATCTCTACTAAAAATACAAAGAAAAAAAGCCAGGCTTGCCTGTAATCCCAGCTACTCAGGAGGCTGAGGCAGGAGGATCGCTTGAACCTGGGAGGTGGAGGTTGCAGTGAGCCGAGATCGCGCCACTGCACTCCAGCCTGGGTGACAAAATCAAAAATTAGCTAGATGTGATGGTGTCTGCCTATAGTCCCAGCTACTCAGGAGGCTGAGGTTGGGATCACTTGGGCTTGGGAGGTCAAGGCTGCAGTGAGCCGTGTTAACGCCACTGCACTCCAGCTCTGGTTAAAAAAAAAAAAAAAAGTTTAAATTTTATTACTTTTGTTGCTGCAAAGACGGATGTTATCCAGGGTAGATTTTCTTTTCACTTCCACTTTGAAAATAAATTAAAACATTTTCCCTAAAGGCATCATGGGCCCTAGAGACTGTAGGTGCGGTGCCTGCGATGCAATGGCCCTGCCTTCAGGGAGTTTCTAGGCTACTGGAGGAAACAGGGAGCAATGAAACAACATGGGTTCTGGGGAAGAGAGATGCTGTGAAGAAATGCGACAGAGGGAAATGTAGTCCAGGAAGCAGGTGGGGAAGGTCCCGCTGAGGAGAACTCAGCACTGGAGAGGAACTGTGACAGGAAGAGGGAAAGCCGCTGCAGGGAGAACCGGGCTTACCGGTGTTCTCAAGCCATGGTAGACCCGGGGCTGACAGAGGAGAAGGAAGAGGTGGGAGTGGAGGGGGACGAAGGGAGCAAGTGGGAAATGGGGGCAGGGGCTGGGTCCTGGGTGTCTTTATGTGTGGGCTTCCCTAGAACTGGAGCCTGAGGCGGGGATTCCTGTGCCAAAGGTTTGCTAAGAGGGGGACACTCAGGGAGCGCAGGAGACTGGCTGGGGCAGTGGAAGGTCAGCAGATGCAGTTCTCGCTGGAGTCTGCCTCCAGCCTGATTCCTTGGGGAGTTCTGGAGTGGGAACCTGTGGGGTCAGGCTGGGCACCCCGGCTTTAGTGCTGCCTTGGAGCTGACCTCCGTATCAGTCAATCCTGGGTGCTGTGTGCTGCTCCGAGAGGCAGGGGCACATAATGGACTGGGTGAGTCCAGGACTCTAAAGGAGGGTGATTCTTCAGGGCCGCAGCAGGTGGCAGTCCCAGCAGCAGGGGAGGGGTGGGATGCCACATGGCGGGGCGGCTGCAGGGGCACCAGCAGTGCTTGTCATGGAGGGTCTTGTAGACCAGAGTTGGGAGTTGGGTCCTCTCTGTTCTCCTAACTACATGGGATTTCAAGCAGGGGCAATTGCATGCATTTTGAAAGATGCCTCCGACTCATATGTGGGAAACAGATGGGAACAGGGTTGGGGATCAAGGATGGCAGCTGGGAGACGAGGCAATAGGCTGCTGCCGCCACCCTGGAGAGCACTGGTGGGGACCTGGACGTGGGCAGTGGCTGGAGGAAGGACGCAGAGCGAGAGTGGATGGAAAGTCCACTTTCTTCTCCTTTCTTTCTCCCTCCTGTCCAGACTCAAGGCTTTTCTTTTCCCCAGAATCTCCTTTCACCTTCTTTTTTTTGTTGCTGTTTTGAGCCGGAGTCTCGCTCTGTTGCCCAGGCTGGAGTGCAGTGGTGCAATCTTGGGTCACTGCAGCCTCCACCTCCCAGGTTCAAACGATTTCAGAACCTCAGCCTCCCAAGTAATTAGTATTACAGGCGCCCACCACCACACCCGGCTAATTTTTGTATTTTTAGTAGAGACAAGGTTTCGCCATGTTGGCCAGGCTGGTCTCGAACTCTCGACCTCAGGTGAATCCTCCCGCCTCAGCCTCACAAAGTACTAGGATTACAGGTGCGACCCACCGCACCTGGCCTCCTTCCACCATCTTCACACTGCTCTCCCTTCCCACAGGGGCTTAGGGAAGAAATAGGGGGCAGCTGTAAGGGGAAGCCCCAAGCCTTTTTGCACTGACTGATCTTTCTCTGCTATCTTTTCTCTGTCTCCCCCTCTGACTGCCGCCCCAAAGTCAAGCTTCGATCCCCACCACCGTTCCCAGCCAAGTTATGAGCGTCCTTCTTTCCTGCCTCCAGGACCTGGGCTGATGCTCCGGCAAAAATCTATCGGTATGCCACTCAGAAGAGGGGATATGTGGGCTGGGGGAGGCCAGGAGGGTGACAATGTAGGAAAAACAAGCGGACTTGGGAATGTTCTCTGCTTCCAGAGAGACCACAGTTTCATCAAATTGGGTCAAAAGTTCAGGCTTTGCAGATGGGTGAACTTGGCCATAAATCCTGGCTCCTCTCTTTCCCAGCTGTGTGAACTGGGGCAGGTGGCTTCACTTCTGTGGGCCTCCAGCTCTGCATCTAGAGAATGGGAATGTAGTGAGCTAAAGCCCCCGCTCCAGCTTTCTGATTCTTTCTCTTATACCCAATTCCATCCATTCATTCATTTTACAAGTGTTTACTGAGCGCCTCCCACAGGCCAGGAATCATTCTAGAATGGGGATGTGTCCGTGAATAAAAGAGACTAAAGGCTCCTGCCCTCCTGGGGCTTGCTTTCTAGCTGGGGAAGACAGATAATGGATTATAAGGATGATAAGCAAGAAAATTATCTAGTACATACATTAGCAGTGGTACGTGCTATGGGGGAGAAAAGAGAAAAAAATTAGTAGAGTAAGGTAAGAGAGATCAGGAGTGCTGGGGTGGGGGGTGGGGGGCGGCTCAGGTTTGACCTAAAACCTAGAGATGAAGTAGGGGGTCGTGAGGCTCTCTGGGAGTAAGGCATTCCAGGCAGAGCAAACTGCCTGTGCAAAGGCCCTGAGGTCGGTCTGAGTCTGGTGCACTTACAGAACAGGGAGGAGGCCAGTGTAGCGGGTGCCAAGGGAGCACTGGACATGAGGGCAGAGGGAGGACAGGGCCCTGATCATCCAGGGTCTGGGGAGTCACGGTGAGGACTTGAACCTTTACTCTGAGTGAGGCGGGGGCATGGCAGGGCTCTGAGCAGAGGAAGGACATGAGCTGATTTTGGTTTTAGCAGAATCTCTCTGGCTGCTGTGAAGGGACTAGAATGAAGGGGGCAAACTGGGAAGCCCAGGGACCAGAGAGGAGGTGACAGTTATTGCTATCCAGACAGGAAATGATGGTGGCTGGCACAGGGTGGTGACTCTGGAGGGGTGAGAGGGACTGGATTCCGGATACGTTTTGAAACAACAGAATTTGCTGGTGGATTGGATATGGGTGACGTGAGGAAGAAAGCCACGAAGGGTGACTGCAAGGTTTTCAGTCTGAGAGCCTGAAAGGACAGAGCTGCTGTTTGTTGCCATGGTTGGGGGAGACCATGGGCTGGGAGGAGTCTGTTGGGGAGGAGATGGGGAGCTTGGGCTGGAGCCTTGGGAGTCTGAGATGCCCATGAGACAGCCAGCTGGGTGTGGGTATTTGGATATAGGAGCCTGGAGCTCAGGGCGGAGGATGGGGCTGCGGGCAATCAGCGTGGGTGTCCACAGCAGAGAGGCAGTGGATGAAGCTGGTCACTGGTTGAGAGGGAGGAGTCAGAGGTGAGAAAAGGGTCAAAGAGTCCTGGCAGTGAAATAAGCAAAGACTTAAACTCCTCCAGGGCTCCTGGAGTTGTTTTTCCTTGATTGCATCCAGCTTTCCCCAGCTCCTCGATTTCAAAGTCCATCGGTGTGAGTCTTGCAGCTGTGGGGTCTACCTGGCTCTCATCGTTTACTCGATTTTTTTTTTCTATAGATCCGCTCCCTTTTAAACTTTAGCCTCATCCTAAGTGGTTCTCTCTGTAGAATCACAGCTTCAATGTGCTGGTTGCATTTCTTTCCTGCATATATGTATAAAGAAACACATATCTAGGCATAAACACGAGGGACTATCCCTTCCCAGTTCAAACTACTCAGTGAATGGTTTATTCACTGAGCCTTTGAACGGAATTTTTTAAAGAAACGGCGCCCCCTCCTGGCGTGGGGAGGAAGCTCCGCTGAATTTCAGTTTCCTGACCTTGCGGACCTTGTGGTTTCCGGTTGTGCAGTGCACAGCTGTAGCTCTGTATGATGCAGATTTAGGTTTACCCCAGCGGGGGAAGCGCTGGGCGCTTCCACGTGAAGTTCTTAGCATATACTGGCTGCCGTTCTTGTTGTTAGTATTATTGTTGCGGTTCTATGGAATAATGGAGCACGGACACCCTCCCCCACTCCTGTCCCCCTCCTTGATCCTCTCTATCTCCCCAGGGGCAGCAGAAGATGACAGACCTTACCTAGCACCCCCAGCCATGAAATTCAGCCGCAGCCTGTCTGTGCCTGGGTCGGAGGACATTCCCCCGCCACCCACCACGTCCCCACCGGAGCCCCCCTATAGCACACCTCCAGCCCCCTCCTCCTCAGGCCGCCTCACCCCCTCCCCCCGGGGAGGGCCCTTCAACCCTGGCTCTAGTGGCGCCCTCCCTGCCTCCTCCCCGGCATCCTTCGACGGACCCTCCCCTCCCGACACCCGCGTGGGGAGCCGCGAGAAAAGCCTGTACCACGGTGGGCCCCTGCCCCCCGCCCACCACCACCCGCCCCACCACCACCACCACCACGCCCCGCCACCCCAGCCCCACCACCACCACGCCCACCCGCCTCATCCTCCCGAGATGGAGACGGGCGGCTCTCCCGACGACCCTCCACCCCGCCTGGCGCTGGGGCCCCAGCCCAGCCTGCGAGGCTGGAGGGGCGGCGGGCCCAGCCCGACCCCCGGGGCCCCGTCCCCGTCGCACCACGGCAGCGCAGGCGGGGGAGGCGGCTCCTCCCAGGGCCCGGCTCTGCGCTACTTCCAGTTGCCCCCGCGGGCAGCCAGCGCGGCCATGTACGTGCCCGCCCGCTCGGGCCGCGGCCGCAAGGGCCCGCTGGTCAAGCAGACCAAGGTGGAAGGCGAGCCCCAGAAGGGCGGCGGCCTCCCGCCCGCGCCGTCGCCCACGTCCCCGGCCTCCCCGCAGCCGCCGCCCGCGGTGGCCGCGCCCTCGGAGAAGAACTCCATCCCCATCCCCACCATCATCATCAAGGCCCCGTCCACCAGTAGCAGCGGCCGCAGCAGCCAGGGCAGCAGCACCGAGGCAGAGCCCCCCACCCAGCCCGAGCCCGCGGGAGGCGGCGGCGGCGGCTCCTCACCCAGCCCCGCCCCGACAATGTCACCCGTGCCCCCGTCCCCCTCGCCCGTGCCCACCCCCGCCTCGCCCAGCGGCCCGGCCACGCTGGACTTCACCAGCCAGTTCGGAGCCGCCCTGGTGGGGGCGGCCCGGAGGGAGGGGGGCTGGCAGAACGAGGCGCGCCGGCGCTCCACGCTGTTCCTCTCCACCGACGCGGGGGACGAGGACGGCGGCGACGGCGGGCTGGGTGCAGGGGGCACCCCGGGCCCGCGGCTGCGCCACTCCAAATCCATCGACGAGGGCATGTTCTCCGCCGAGCCCTACCTCCGGCTGGAGTCTGCGGGCGCCGGCAGCGGTGCGGGCTACGGCGGCTATGGGGCCGGAAGCCGAGCCTACGGGGGTGGCGGAGGCAGCAGTGCCTTCACCAGCTTCCTGCCCCCGCGACCCCTGGTGCACCCGCTGACCGGCAAGGCCCTGGATCCCGCCTCTCCGCTGGGGCAGGCCCTGGTCTCCCGCGAGCGAGCGCGGAAGGAGTCCTCGGAGGGCGGCGGGGCCCCCCAGCCCCCTCCCAGGCCCCCGTCGCCCCGCTACGAGATCCCGCCGCCCACCCCGCATCACCACTCGCCCCACGCCCACCATGAGCCAGTGCTGCGTCTCTGGGGGGCCTCCCCCCCGGACCCTGCACGCAGGGAGCTGGTGTACAGGGCCGGGCTGGGCAGCCAGGAGAAGTCCCTTCCCGCCAGCCCGCCCGCTGCCCGGCGCTCCCTACTACATCGCCTGCCGCCCACCGCCCCGGGGGTGGGGCCCCTCCTGCTGCAGCTGGGAACGGAGCCCCCGGCCCCGCTTCCCGGAGTGAGCAAAGCCTGGAGATCCGGAGCCCCCGAAGAGCCCGAGCGGCTGCCGCTGCACGTGCGGTTCCTTGAAAACTGCCAGCCCCGGGCCCCTGCGGCGAGCGGAAGAGGGCCCCCCTCGGAGGACGGGCCGGGGGTCCCGCCGCCCAGCCCACGCCGGTCCTTGCCCCCCTCCCCGACCTCCCCGAGGGCCAGCGAAGAGAACGGGCTGCCCCTGCTGGTCCTGCCGCCGCCGGCCCCCTCGGTGGATGTGGAAGACGGCGAATTCCTCTTCGTGGAACCGCTGCCTCCGCCCCTGGAATTCTCCAACAGCTTCGAAAAGCCGGAGTCGCCCCTCACGCCTGGGCCTCCGCACCCGCTACCCGACCCACCTGCCCCGGCCACCCCGTTACCTCCCGTGCCACCCCCGGCTGTCGCCGCAGCCCCTCCCACCCTGGACTCCACCGCATCCAGCCTGACATCCTATGACAGCGAGGTGGCCACGCTGACCCAGGGGGCCCCTGCCGCTCCTGGGGACCCCATTCCGCCAGGCCCGCCTGCCCCAGCAGCACCGGCTCCCGCTGCCCCACAGCCTGGCCCAGACCCTCCGCCTGGCACGGATTCTGGCATCGAGGAGGTGGACAGTCGGAGCAGCAGTGACCATCCGCTGGAGACCATCAGCAGCGCGTCCACGCTGAGCAGCCTGTCTGCCGAAGGTGGTGGCAGCGCAGGGGGTGGGGCTGGGGGTGGGGCCGGTGTGGCCAGTGGGCCGGAGCTTCTGGACACCTATGTGGCCTACCTGGACGGCCAGGCCTTCGGGGGCAGCGGTCCTCCCGGCCCGCCATACCCTCCTCAGCTCATGACTCCCTCTAAGCTCCGGGGCCGGGCGCTAGGAGCTGCTGGAGGCCTGCGGCCTGGCCCCAGTGGGGGACTCCGAGACCCTGTCACCCCCACTAGCCCCACCGTCTCGGTGACAGGGGCTGGAACCGATGGGCTGCTGGCCCTGCGCGCTTGTTCAGGACCCTCCGCCGGGGGCGTAGCGGGGGGTCCGGTGGCTGTAGAGCCAGAAGTCCCACCGGTGCCCTTGCCCACGGCCTCCTCTCTGCCTCGGAAGCTGCTGCCCTGGGAGGAGGGCCCGGGCCCACCGCCACCACCTCTGCCCGGGCCCCTGGCCCAGCCTCAGGCCTCAGCGTTGGCCACAGTTAAAGCCAGCATCATCAGTGAACTCAGCTCCAAGCTTCAGCAGTTTGGGGGCTCCTCGGCAGCCGGAGGCGCTCTGCCCTGGGCCCGAGGAGGCAGCGGGGGAAGCACAGACAGTCACCACGGGGGACCCAGCTACGTCCCCGAGAGGACTTCCTCCCTGCAGCGGCAGAGGTAAGTGGGGGCTGGTGGCCAACGAGGGAGGCCAGAGGGCTTGCTTTCATGGGTACCAGAGTCCGCCTTCCCCATGGCTGT
The DNA here is from genome assembly GCA_963573385.1 of Cacajao melanocephalus. Lineage (NCBI taxonomy): Eukaryota > Metazoa > Chordata > Mammalia > Primates > Pitheciidae > Cacajao > Cacajao melanocephalus. The sequence goes on from CAUYLG010035586.1 coordinate 117,422, forward strand.
GTCCCTTTAGGGTCTCAGGGTGGCAGAAAGGAAACAGAAGCCAGACTGGTTGCTCTCACAGAAGCGCACTTTCAGATATTTTTTTCTCTTTCCATTTTTTTTTTTTTTTTTTTTTTTTTGGAGACAGGGTCTCACTCTGTCACCTGAGTGGAGTGCAGTGGTGTAATCATGGCTCACTTGCAGCCTCAAACTCCTGGGCTCAAGCAATCCTCTGGGACTACAGGTGCATGCCACCATGCCCCGTTAATTTTTCTTTTCTTTCTTTGTTTTTTTTTGGGGGGGGTGTGGGGGGGAGACAGTCTTGCTCTGTTGCCCAGGCTGGAGTGCAGTGGTGCAATCTCCTCTCACTGCAACCTCCACCTCCCAGGTTCAAATGATTCTAAAGCCCCAGCTTCCTGAGTAGCTGGGATTACAGGTGCCCACCACCACACCCAGCACATTTTCATATTTTTAGTAAAGGCAAGGTTTTGCCATGTTGGCCAGGCTGGTCTTGAACTCCTAACCTCAAGTGATTCACCCTGCCTTGATCTCCCAAAGTGCTGGGATTAGAGGCATGAGCCACCGCACCTGGCCATGGCCAATTTTTCTTAAATTTTTTGTAGAGACCAGCTGTGTTGCCCAGGCTAGTTTCAAACTCCTGGGCTCAAGCAATCCTCCTTTTTTGACCTCCCAAAGTACTGTGATCACAGATGTAAGCGACTGAGTCCAGCCTTTGAATGTCCATTTATCTCAGTAGCTGCTGTCGTCTCTTCCCATCACCATCACAACCCATATCCCATAATGAACAAAAAGTTATTAACTAAGGAGACTGGAGTGAGAACTGCTTATGTTTGTTTCATTGGTGAGCCGTCACTTCTTTCTGACAGTCCCTGAAATCTGTGAGTCCCCTGAAGTCTGTGTGGTCCAAGACACGATGCAGTTACAGGTGTGGTTCTAGAGCCCACCTTCTCGGCTTCCAGTCCCAGCCTTGCACTTTCTACCTGGGTGATCTTAGGCAAATGAATCCTAAGGCAAATTCTACCTCTCTGTGGAAGGGGGATGGCCTAGTGCCAGCCGCGAAGAGTTTCTGGGAGGATTTAATGTGGGCTATTGTTGTAACAGGAGATGGGGGAAGAGAGGGGCCTCTAACAAGAGCCCAGCAACTTCTACATGGGGAAATATGGGATGATGCCGAAGGTTCCCGGAGCAGCCAGTTAGCTACCTCGCCACAGAATTCGAGCCGATTCAAGACCTTCTAGTCCTAGAGAAAGTAGAGTTATATTTCTGATTCAGATACACAGAGGGTTGGGAGCAGTTTTTAAATCTCCTTATCCATCTACAGAGTTCACTCGTATTCTGTTTGAAGATCTGTTATCCTAATGTGTCTGACATTCAAATATGGGTTCAGGGAGTGTATATCTGGGGCAACTTGAATCTATCCCAGGCTCTAAAAAAATAAAGAAAAGAAAAAGGAGGCTGGGCACGGTGGCATGCATCTGTAGTCCCAGCTAGTCAGGAGGCTGAGGTGGGCAGATCACTTGAGCCTGGTAGGCTGAGGCTGCAATAAGCTGGTATCACACCAAGGCACTCCAGCCTGGCTGTCATAAAGAAAATCAAAGACAGAAAGAAAGAAAAGAAAAAGTGAGTGTATATTATCAGAGCAACTTGAATCAACGCTCCTAGGTCGTAAAAAAATAAACAAATGTGCATTTATTAGGCCTTTAAGATCTAAGTGCAATTCATTGACTATTCTTAAGTATTCTGGGTAGAGGAGAGGATGTTTTTTCTTCCCCCACCACCCACAACCCCTACTGCTTGCAGCAGCAATAGGAAGGATGCTTAATTCGTGATCAATTGCATCAATGATTGATCCATGACCTGCTGTGTGCAGGGTGCCCTTCTGGGTGATGAGATCCCCTGCTGGACAGGACAGGCAACGACTGTGCGACCCGAAGGGCTCATAGTCAGGGGCATAGGAGCGGGGGCTGGGCAGTGAAACAAAATAATTGTAACCATCCTAAAAAAAATTTACTACAATAGGATCACTGGAGAAGGTCTCTCACTAACAGGCAAGATGGGCAGAATAATGGAAGTGGGAAGGGAGCGAATTCCAGGGCGGCCTGGGGCAGGAGTGAGCCAGGCATGGGGAGCAGCCAGTTCTAAGGGCCTGAGGTGGGACAGTGCTGGAGGGAACGAAAGGGATGAGGGGAACCTTTTTCTCCCCTTGTTTCTTCTCTCTTTCATCTCCCTCTCTTCATCTCTCTCTCTCTCTCTGTCCCCTGTCCCCTTCCATCTCTCTCCCCCGGATGCTCACCCTCTCTTTTGTCTCTCTCTCACTGTCTCCCCGTCTTTCACTCTGCTATGACTGGCCATAACCTGAAAGGCAGTATAGAGTAGTGGTGAAGAGCTCAGACTTTGGTGCCATATAACCGGGCTCTGCCACTTCCTGTGTGTCCTTAGGCAAGTTACTTAACCTCTCTGTGCTGATAATAATAGTAACCTGCATCAGGGTTGTCGTGGGGAATAAATTGAGATGCAATCATGTAAAGCACTTAGAACAATGCCTGGCACACGTGAGCATCAGTAAGGGGTGACGATTATTATTATTATCACTTAATGTCTCTTTTTCTTTCATCTCTCTTGACTGTCGCCCTCTCCCTGTCCTGTCATCTTTCTCTCCCTTCATTTCTTTCCTCGACGGCCATCTTACCCTTTCCTCCCTCCATTTCCTCCCGTCTCTCTCCTCCATCTCTCCCCCTACCCCTATGTCTCTCCTCCTCTCTCCCTATATCTTGACCTCTGCCTCTTCCTCACCCCTGCCCTTGACCCCTAAATCCCTGTCCTCCCTGCCCCCCGCCCACCCCCTTGTAACATTCCAGACTCTCCGACGACTCCCAGTCCTCGCTCCTCTCCAAGCCGGTCAGCAGCCTGTTTCAGAACTGGCCTAAACCACCTCTGCCACCGCTTCCCACCGGAACAGGGGTCTCCCCTACAGCTGCTGCGGCCCCAGGGGCCACCTCACCGTCGGCCTCCTCCTCCTCCACGTCCACCCGCCACCTCCAGGGCGTGGAGTTCGAGATGCGGCCCCCTCTGCTCCGCCGGGCCCCCAGCCCCTCGCTGCTGCCCGCCTCGGAGCACAAGGTCAGCCCCGCACCCAGGCCCTCGTCCCTGCCCATCCTGCCTTCTGGACCCCTCTACCCTGGCCTCTTTGACATCCGTGGCTCCCCAACTGGAGGGGCAGGAGGCTCGGCTGATCCTTTCGCCCCAGTATTTGTGCCACCACACCCGGGGATGTCCGGGGGGCTCGGGGGAGCCTTGTCAGGGGCCTCGCGCTCCCTCTCACCGACCCGCCTGCTCTCGCTGCCCCCGGACAAGCCGTTTGGGGCTAAACCTCTGGGGTTCTGGACCAAGTTCGACGTGGCCGATTGGCTGGAGTGGCTGGGCTTGGCAGAGCACCGAGCCCAGTTCCTGGACCACGAGATCGATGGCTCCCACCTGCCCGCCTTGACCAAGGAGGACTACGTGGATCTTGGTGTGACCAGGGTGGGGCACCGCATGAACATCGACCGGGCTCTCAAATTCTTCCTGGAGAGGTGATGGCTGGCCTGGACGGACCAGCCCGTCCACAGAACTCTTGAGCCTGCTGGCCTCTTGACCTCTGACCCCTGACTGTCATTCTCTCCCCAGGCCAGGGACTCTGTTCAAACTGCGCCCTGCCCTCTTCTCCCAAGGCCAGAGGTCACCAGGTGGCCCAATCCAGGCCGGACATTTGCACCTCACTGGAGGGGGGCAGCTGACACCAGACTGTGTGTGTGAAGCAGGGAGCAGAGGGGGGATAGGAGAAACTACAGAGGGAGATTGAGAAGGAGGGAAGGGCCGGTTGTGGGGGGAGGGGACAGACAGCCATAGAGGGTCAGCCCTGAGCCTGATTGGATGGGGACCGTCCCCTAGGCCGCAGGGGAAGGGGGTGCCCTCAGATTCCATCACCTGCCGCCCCTCGAACAACCCTTCCCACCCTCTCCAGGCCCCTCAGCGTTTCCCCTCTTCCCCTCTCCCCAGCACACACAGCTGCCCGCCTCAGCCTCTTGCACGCTCCGTCGCACGCCTACGCACCTCTCCCTGCCTCTCCCCTCCCTGGGCTGCAATTTTGCACAAATTTGCCCTCTCGCCGTCTTGCACATTCTGCCTTTGCTTCCGGCTGGCGAGGCCCGTGCAAACACACTCTGTTCTCGCACACGCTGCATTTCCTTTCTCACGCTCCACACCTCCTGCTCTGATTCTCGCTGCTTACACACTTCCCTCCCGGGGCCCTCCTTTACACACTCCATTTCACATCTCCAGACCCCCTCCCCCCGCTCGCTCTGGACCCTTGTTGCAGACACACTTGGGACACATTTTTCCTCCCCCACTCACAGACTCCATGCACATCATTCATTCTCTGGAGTGCCCTGCTCTTTGCTCAGCCCTTGCACACTTGCTATCTTATGCCCTTCCCGACACACTCTTACCTCCATTTTCTTATGTTAAAGCACTTTCCCTTCTTATTCTTAAACCCCCAGATTCTTCCTCTCCCCACCTCCCCTCCTACCATGACAGTCCTAGCCCCCCACCCCCCTTTCCCCCTTGCTCCTCTTGCACCGTCACTTTTGGTCACACCTTTTGCACACTTGCCTCCCAGGAACTGTGTTTCTCTCAAAAATGCTCATTCTCTTCTTCTTTGCCAGGCTCCCCTTCCCTTGCCCCTTTCTGTCTGAAATCTTTGCCCCTCTGCATTTTTGATTCTTTTGTGAACCCTCTTGCACACTTGCTTCTGCACACGCGCCCCCTCCAGCACTAATGGTCTCCGGAAGCCTTGTTTCTCCCCCTTCATCATGTTCTTGCACACCATGGCGTTGCAGCACACCCCTTCGTGTCTTTTCTACCTGGATGAGAGCTCTGCCACTTCTTTCCTTTTGCACACTCATCTCATTCCACGCGCTCTTGGGCTGTAACTGTCATTTCTTTTCCTGATACCCTTATTTTTTTTTTTTCCTGTTGATGAGCAGCTCTTGCGGCCATTCTCACTCCAATTCTCTTACCTCCTTAAGCGCTTTCTCCTCCTGGTGAGAGAAGACCCTATGCACACTCGCTTCCTGCTCACCATGCTTCCACACTCCAGCCTCTCCCTGCCTCCAGCCCCCCACCCCCGACATCCTCTCTTTTCTCAGTCTTCCTGTCCTTCCTGGGCCATCTGTTCATCCCTTTTGCACGAAGATTCCCCTTTCCTAACCTGTCTTCTCCAAGAAGCTCCCTCTCCCTCCAGCATGGCTGTTCCTTCCCGCACGCTTCCTCTCTCCCCTTATTCCCGGGGCTTGGGAATTTTAAGCCACCCCTCCCCCTCCAAAGCCTCCTCCCCTGCTGTGGGTAAAGGGGGTAGGGCATTGCCCTCAGGTCCCCCCCCCATGTTCAGCTGCCAAAGAAGGGAGCTCCCCCTCCTTCCCCAAACCCATTTCCCCTCTGCTGCCCCTACCCCCGAGAGGGGGGGGCGCTCCGTCCATGAGGGGAGGGGGCTTGCAGCCCCCTCCCCTCACCATGTCAGGGATCTGCGGGGAACCTCGTGGGAGGGTCGTGGGAGGGGGGAGGGGTGGTGAGGAGAGGGGCAGAGGCCGCGCTGGACCCCTACCCGCCCCCTCCCCCTTGTCGGATGCCCCCAGTCCGCAGGGGGCCTGCGCGGCGCCCGTCTATCAAGGGCTTGTTCATTCTGGATGGGTGCCGCGGGGTTGGGGAGGGTGTAGGGGGTGGGGAGGGGGTGAAGAGAGCTCGGGGTGGGGAGTGGGGAGGGATCGAATGCGGGGACAGCGCGGGGTGGAGTGGAGAGACAAAGCAAAAAGCGGAACAATAACAAAAGAAGAAAATACAAAAAACAGAAAAAAAAAAAACACAAAATCCCTAGAACACACAAGAAAATCCAGAAAAAAACCTGAAATAAAAGCCCGAGAATTGTCTTCCAATGGAGGCGGGAGGGGAAGAGGAGGGGGGCGGATGAGGACGTCTGATTCTCGCTGAGACAGGGCTCGGCACGCGTTGAAAGCCCCAGTGCCCAGGTCTTCCCTTTCGCGGGCCTCAGTTCATCCCTCAAGGGATTGGGACCCAGGCGTCCACGTAAAGGAACTGGATGAAGATTAGGGAGGCGGAATTATAACATGGGGGTTCATTCCTACCCCCCATCACTTCCCTCCCCCTACTCCCCAACAAGATTTTGCAGAGAGAAATGGCTTTTGTACCAGGTCATTCTTTATAATTAAACTCACAGTATCCACCCCCTCGAGCCGGCCCCGCCTCCTTCCCGGGAAGGCAACGCCCCCTGTCCTCCCGGGCTCCGGGTGGGTGGTCCCTGCCCGCGGGGCGATGCGCAAGCGCAGCCGGGGCCGGCCCAGGCGTCAGGCCTCCTCGTCCGGCTCCGCCCCCAGGGCCTCGAGCATGCGCCGCCGGACGAGGGAGCGGCGCAGGTGCAGGCGGTAGTCGCCCAGCAGGAGGTCGTCGTGGCGCACGAGCTGGTGCGCGAGCCCGCGAGGACTCAGCCCGGAGCGTAGCAGGCGCGAGCGCGTCTGGAAGTCTGTGACTGCGATGAGCCACCTGCAAGGCGGGTGGGAACGGAAAAGGAACCGTCAGGTCGTCTCAGCCCCGGCTTTGATAGTCGAAGAGTCCCTGCCTGGTCCCTGGAGTGGTTTACCGGCTCCGGTCCAGCAGACCGCCGCTCCGTCCCTAAACTCTCCTCCAGCCCTGCTCTCTCGCCTGGGTCGCTCTAGGCTCCTAACGCTCTCTTAGCCTGGTTCTGCGCCCTAATCACTGTCTGTCGAGGCTCCATCTCAAACCGCTCCAAGGTCCGACCCTCACCTGGGGGCTGCAGGCTCCGCTCTGTCCTAGGCACCCGAGGACTGTCCCCACCCTGTCACCCCTGCGCGTACGCCTATTATGTGCGCAGCCCCCTCCGCCCCCTCACAGCTTCCTTTCCATGCTCAGACTCCACACCTTGGGCGTGCCTATCCCGGTCACTACTAGGTCACTCAAAGTCAGGTCCCCATTCACTACAGATCCCGCCTTCTCTCTGATCTCACCGGTCCCTGCCTCCAACCGCGCTCACTCTAGGCCCCGCCCCTCAGTGGCTCTGCACCAATTTCGCTCTTATCTAGTGGCTCCTGGCCCCGCCCCCTCATGCTTTCACTCCACTGTCGCCCCGCCTCACAACGCCCTTAACACCAACCACGCTCTTAGCTAGTGGCTCCGGGCCCCGTCCCTCAGCGCCTTTACACCAACCACGCTCTTATCTAGTCGCTCCTGGCCCCGCCCCGTCACGCTTTCGCTCCACTGTCGCCCCGCCCCACAACGCCCTTACACCAACCACGCTCTTAGCTAGTGGCTCCTGGCCTCGCCCCTCAGCGCCCTTATACCAACCACCTTCTAGTCGCTCCAGGCCTCGCCGCGCTCACGCTTGACCCCGCCCCCGCGGTTTGCTCACCGGTTCCGGCGGCCGGCAGTCCCGCAGATGACATTCATGTTCTCAAAGCGGATGCTGCTCACGCGCCCGCTCTCCATGGCCCCCGGTAACTCGGCCTCCAGCGCTTGCAGCACCTCCAGGTGGGTAAAATCCTCCTCGGGCTGCGAGTGTAGGAGAGAGAACCTCAGCCCGTGACCTCCTGGTTCATTTTGGGTTCAGACATAACCACCCTAGACCCCACCTGCAGAACCTGTCACAGAGTTCCAGGTGGCATTTGAGGGGCAAAGATCGCACTTGATCCCAGGGTACTGTCGCTATTGTCAGAGGAGGCAACAGATTTTCTCTCAGATGGGAAAGCATCTACTGTCACTCTAGGTAATTCTCCAAGAAAATCAATTCTCACCAAGCCAATTTGCCCAAAAGCCAATGAACAGTTGGTTGAATGATTCACCAACTTAGCCAACTTTACCAGTCTACCAAAAACTTTCCCAGCAATCTACAATGGATGCGACGGGAAGCTCTTGAAGATTTCTGCCAAAATTTAAGTTGCACACCCTACCTTTCATTTTTTGAGAATATTCAGTTGTCAAAAGATAAGGGTCATAGGTGGTTTTGATGTCTTGTCAATCTATTTAACATTCAGAAACATGTACTGGTCACTAAACACATTTGCAGCACGTGATTATCATGTCAAGGGTGATTACAGTTTTCATAGCACATAAAATTGCTGAGGAACTAAAATGAAATGAAAAGTTCCATGATTTCACTGAAAAATGATATCACTTCCAGAACGGCATTCTTTGAGTGGGCTGAGAGGGGAGGCTGGAGGGTCCCTTGCTCAAAGCCACAATAAAGTGGAGTGATGGGGTGGAGATTGATCCCTAGAATGAGGACAGCAATCTCTGTATGTGGGGTGGAGAGTCCCACAGACTAGCTGAGAGAGTACCTTGGAGGCCTTTGCCTGGCACACAGTAAGTACTCATTGACATCAACTCTTCTCATTCAATTATTGACTGCCTGGGACCCTAATATATACCTCTTCTGACTGAAGGCAGGGATGACTAGTTTGCTGAATCTGCCAAAAACATGGGCTTTTTCTTTTTTCTTTCTTTCTTTTTTTTTCTTTTTGATACACAGTCTCACTCTGTCACCCAGGCTGGAGTGCAGTGACATGATCTCGGTTCGGCTCACTACAACCTCCACCTCCTGGGTTCAAGTGATTCTGCCGCCTCAGCCCCCCGAGTAGCTGGGATTACAGGCGCCTGCCACCACACCCGGCTAATGTTTGTATTTTTAGTAGAGATGGATTTTCACCATGTTGGCCAGACTAGTCTCAAACTCCTGACCTCAGGTGATCCACCCACCTTGGCCTCCCAAAGTGTTGGGCTTACAGGCATGAGCCACCGCACCCAACACACATGGGCTTTTTCTTGAGTGTTTGTTGTATTTGTAAACTTTACAGAATTTCATAGCAGATGGATCAGTAGGACTCCTCTTGTCCTCCCTCCCTGCCCTCCTCCATCTCCCCTTTCTCTGCCCCTTGGCCTCCCCTCTGAACTGAGCAGTACCTTTCATGACTGACCCTTTGACAAATTCACAACCAATTTTCAGCAAACTGTCCTGGTGCCAAGCCCACTGGTGGTCAGCCACAGAGGCTGAATTTAAACTCTGGCCACACTGCTTCTCAGCCTGTGCCTTTCCCACCACCCCACCCAAACTGTGCAGAAAATAAGGGCCTCGGGCCACTCACCAAGGTCTCCATGCAGAGGCAGAGGGGCTGGGCAGCTGGTTGTGTGGGGAACTTCCGGATGCACGGGAGCTCTCGGTCCAGTGCCTCGTACTCTGCAATGACCTGCCGCAGGTACTGCCTCCTAGGGAGAGAGCAAGCAGGCAGGGACCTCTGAGGTCAGGGGTGATTGCCATCACATTTGGGGGAGCGGAGGACAGAGGTCACGGGGGTCAGGGATGACTCACGAGGATTTAATGGGCCTGCCCAGGCTCCGCGCCTGCATCTCCTCTGGGGTCTCCAGGTCCATAAGGAGGGCTCCTGAGGACGGAGAACCCAGTGTCAGCTGCCCTGAGCCCTCCTCAGCCACGATTCTGCTTAAATAGGCATCACCAATTGCTTGCCCATGCCACACCCAGAATAGCTGGTATGCCAGTTATTGAGCTACTGTCTGTCAGCTCCACCCCATGACACTGGCTCTATGATGCCTGGGCTGAGACTACTAACCACATTTTTGCTTTACCAGCTGGGTTCCTATTAGGCTCTGCCTAAAGGGGGCACCAGAGGGAGCCTGCCGGGCAGGAGGAAGCAGGAGGAACTTGCTCCTTTTTGCCTCCTCTTCTAGTCACCCCAGCCTTACTTCTTCACTGTGGCAGCTTTAGTCACAGCACTTGAATCCAGTTTTCAGTTTTTCCAGCACTCTCAGAATCAGTCTCCTGATTGGAACTTGATTGATAATAGTTTTCAAATATGGGCCCTTTTTGACCACTCCACCGTCAGCTAACTGGTCTCTCTCTTATGGCCAAGTACTAGTTGTTCCATGTACTCCATTTTCCCTTTCCCCTACAATCCTAGAGTTTAACCCAGCACATGTCTTCCCAGCTGGAGACGACAGTCCCAGACTCCCTTGCAGCTAGGTGTGGCCATATGACCAAGATCTCACCAATAAAGTGTTAGCTGGAGTGACAGGTGTAAATTTGGAGTAATTTGCTTAAAAGATTACTGCTTTTCTGGGACTCTTTGCCCTTTGTCTTGGACTAGAATGTGGATCAGCAATAACCCAGCTTCAACCATGTTTGGATATGGGGAGAAACAATATGGGAGAAATTCTCATCTCTAAATCTTCTCACAGAGCCAAGATGTCCCACCAACCCTGCCTTCCATTACACAATAGAGAAATGCACTTCCAGTTCTTGACCAGCTGAGGCAGGCAATATAGAAAGACTCTATCTCTACCAAAAAAAATAAAAATGTTTTAGTTATCTGGGCACGTTGTGTGTGCCCAGCTACTAAGGAGGGTAGGGTGGGAGGAGGCCACAAGTTAGAGGTTGCAGTGAGACCTGATTGTCCCACTGTATTTCAGCCTGGGTGATGAGAGAGAGAGAGAGAGAGAGAGAGAGAGAGAGACAAGGGAGGGAGGGAGGAAGGAGAGAGAAAGAAAGAGAAGGAGAGAAAGAGCTGGGCATGGTGGCTTATGCCTGTAATCCCAGCACTTTGGGAGGCTGAGGCAGGCAGATCATGAAGTCAGGAGTTTGAGACCAGCCTGGCCAATATGGTAAAACCCCATCTCTACTAAAAATACAAAAATTAGCCGGGCATGGTGGCGTGTGTCTGTAGTCCCAGCTACTCAGGAGGCTGAGGCAGAAGAATTGCTTGAACCCAGGAGGCGGAGGTTGCAGTGAGCCAAGATCATGCCACTGCACTGCAGCCTGGGTGACAGAGTGAGACTCTTTATAAAAAAAAAAAAAAAAAAAGAGAGAGAGAGAGAGAAAGAAAAGAGAGAAAGAGGAAAGAAGGGAAGAAGGAGAGAGGAAGGGAGAAAAAGAGAAAAGAAAAGAAAAGAAATACGCTTCTGTCTTCTTTATGCTGTTGTGTTTTGGGGTATCTTTGTTACAGCTGTGGAAAGAGAGGGAAGCAGACCCTGACAGCCAGGCCCTGATGCTCTCCTGCCGAACTTAAGACATTTCCCATAACACCAACATCAAGCAAGGCCACTCTGACTACAATGGACTGAGACAAAAACAAGACCACTCCTGAATCATGTCTCAACACAGAAAACATGAACATTGTCCAAACCACAAAAATGACCAAAATCCCCCCTCCCAGCTCAGAGCTGCCTGCTGCTTTTTCATCAACCCCGGCATTAGCTCCATCTACCCCTCCTGGTTCCCAATAAGATGAAGATTCCCAGTCACGGGTTTGCCCATGCTGTCTGTCAACCTCCCATCCAGAGCAAAGCCCCACTCACACGACCCCTCCCCAAACTTACCTGACACAACCCGGCTCTTGCCATAAGCCTTGCTAACAACCTTCTACTGAGATAACCCGTGTGTGTGTGTGTGCAGTCTCCTTCATTACAATAACACAACACATTCACCTTGGTTTAACTGCAGTCAGCGGTGTGAGGGTGTATGTTTCACAAGGCTGTCTCGCACACTGTCTCTCACACGCACGTGCCACATTTGCCAGTTGTCATGATGTCAGTGCTCCCACTTTGGCCAATTGCATGCTACCAACAGTTTCAACAAGCAGCTCTCAAAATGCAACGTTTGCCTCCTTTGAGCCAGCACAGGCTGTGTCTAGCACACCACTGCCACAGATAACGGCCGGTGGACTTTGACTTCAGGATATCAACACAGCTTAGCCTGTCTCATCTCTCTGTTCCCTGCCTCTGCCTCCCACCTGTTTCGCCAGGGCGGCTGGGATGAGCTTTTCACCTCAGCACCCCATGCTCTGCAAGCCATCAGAGGCCCCCTCTTACCTTCAGGATGAAGTCCTGACTGGTAGACACTGACTCCAGGGCCACACCCAGACCTACTAGATTCAAATCTACATTTTTAACAGGATCCCCTTCCGGACGCACTTTACCTCATTATTTCCTTCCGGCCATACTGGCCACCCTCCATCCCTCAAACACAGCTGTCCCCTCCTCAAGTCTGTCCACTTAACAATATACTATGTGCTTACTGTCCCTTTTATATGCCAAACACCTTTTAAAATACTTTTTATTGTTCCAGGGAGCATGGTTCACACCTGTAATCCCAGCATTTTGGGAGGCCAATGTGGGCAGATTGGCTGAGCTCAGGAGTTCGAGACCAGCCTGGCCAATAAGGTAAGATCCCGTCTCTACTAAAAATACAAAAAATTACGCTGGCATAGTAGTGCAGACCTGTAGTCCCAGCTACTCTGGAGGCTGAGGCAGGAGAATCATTTGAACCCAGGAGGCAGAGGTTGCAGGGAGCAGAGATCACGCCGCTGCACTCCAGTGGCAAACCAAGACTCTGCTGCCAAAATAAAATAAAATAGAATAGAATAAAATACTTTCCGGCCGGGCACAGCGGCTCACTCCTGTAATCCCAGCTTTTTGGGAGGCTGAGGCGGGTGGATCACGAGGTCAGGAGATTGAGACCATCCTGGTCAACATGGAAACCCCGTCTCTACTAAAAATACAATAGGCTGGGCGCGGTGGCTCACGCCTGTAATCCTAGCACTTTAGGAGGCTGAGGTGGGTGGATCACCTGAGGTCAGGAGTTCAAGACCAGCCTGGCCATCATGGTGAAACCCCATCTTTAAAAAAAAATACAATAATTAGCTGGGTATGGTGGCAGAGGTCTGTAATACCAGGTACTCAGGAGGCTGAGGCAGGAGAATTGCTTGGACCCCGGAGGTGGAGGTTGCAGTGAGCTGAGATCATGCTACTGCACTCCAGCCTGGGCCACAGAGTGAGACTCTGTCTAAAAAAAAAAAAAAAAAAGAAAACGAAAATAATAATATACTTTCCATTGCATCCTCACAACCTTCTGAGGTAGTGTTGTTTAACACATGATGAAACAGAAGCACAGAGAGGTTAAGTGACTTGCCCAAAGTCACACAGCACAAAATGACAGAATAAGGATAAAAATGTAAGCATCTGGATCCAGAGTGTGTGTTCTCAATTTCCCCAGGCGGCTTCCTCTCACTTCACTCTCATCTAGTCTCCTAACTCCTCTCCCTCTCCAGTTACCCCAGCAAGGTAGAATTTTGAAATGTAGATCTGACCCTATGGCCCCTTTCTCAAAACCCTCCCAGGACTTTTCATTGTCTTTGGGATGAATAAAGTCCAAAGTCCTTCCAGTGACCATAAAACCAGACATGATCAGACCCTGCTGATGTCCTAAGCCTGATCAAGTGCCATCATCTTTTTCACCTGCTGCATTCCAGAAATGCTGTTTTTCTGCGACTTGGATTCCCTCTGACCCCTCCTGCTGCAGGATCTTGGCTAATGCTGTGACTCTGTGTGGAACGCTCTTCCCCCTCATTTGACTAACCAAATGATTAGTTATTTGGTTATTTAGTTCTGAAAGGGCACACCCCTGCCCTTTCAGAACTCTTGGGTAAAGGGTAATGTGTCCACTGATGGCATTTCTCATAGCACAATATGCTTGTTCTCATAGTGGTTGCAATTTTACCTTTATTTCTATGATTCCCTAATTACACTGTCTTCCCTACGTCTTCTGAGGAACGCGAGGGCAGAGGCTTGTCTTTTTGCCCCCAGCATCTAGCAAAGTGCCAGGCTTATAGTGGGTCCTTAGTATGTACTGAATGAAGCCTGAAATGTGTGCACATTTTTGGGGGTCCTAATTTAAACAAACCAACTATAAAAAATAAAATTTTGAGATAATTAGGGAAATTTAAATATGTACTAGGTATGAGATGATATTCAAAAATAACTACTAGTCGGGCATGGTGGTTCACACCTATAATCCTGGCACTTTGGGAGGCTGAGGCAGGAGGATCACTTGAGCCCAGGATTTCGAGGCTGCAGTGAGCGATGATGGTGCCACTGTACTCCAGCCTGGGTTACAAAGTGAGTCCCTGTCTCAAAAAAATAAATTAATTTTAAAAAATTGTATGCCTTTGAAAAGTATTAAATGAATCAAAAAGTAACTCTAGCCACATCAAAGATGCATGTGAAAAAAATGTGAATAGTTTCTCATAAAACATGACATTAGAAATAAGAACTATTTCTAGTTACAACAGTGATCTTAATATATTCATTTATATGTATACGTGTAATTGAATTAACAAAAGCGTAAATTTAAAAGTAAGTAGTTATTGAGTAATTGGGTAAATGCAGCAATTTCAAGCTTTTCCTCCCATCTTTCGTGACAGAGTCTCACTCTGTTGCCCAAGCTGGAGTGCCGTGGTGCAGTCATGGCTCACTGCAGCCATGAACTCCTGGGCTTACGGGATCTTCCTGTCTCAGCCTCCCGAATAGCTGGTTAAATTTTTCTTACCAGGCATCTCAGAGGGCCTCTGTGTGCCTTGGAGGATGCTGGGGATGAATGAGACACACCCCTGCCCTTTCAGAACTCTTGGGTAAAGGGTAATGTGTGTTTCAACGAAAGTGTTATGAGGTGGAGGGAAAGCCCAGTCTGGGGGCAATCAGGGAAGGCTCCCTAGAGGAGGTGTTGTCCACAGCGAGACCTAAAGAATAAGAAGCCATTCACCAAATAAAGAGGTGACAGAGAGAAGGACATTTCACATGAAGGGTCTCGTGTGGGCCAGGGTTTTTGAGCAAAAGAGAACGAGTCACCTGCAAGAACTTCCCGGAATTCTCTCAAGCCCCAAGACTAAAGAGCATTCATTGCCATTGGAGGCTATGAGTGATCTGTGAGATGGCGTGTTTCATGTTTCCTCTCCCAGCATGAGAACAAGCCAGGCTGTTTCATCCATTGGGCACTGCAGGCAAAATGCTTGGGGCCCAGGGGCTTTCTAATGGCTGAAGTGTGCAACCTGATAACTAAAAAATGTTATTGGCTCCGCAGTGCTGCAAAGAAAACAGCAAAATCGAAATGAACAAACGTTGATTTACAAAACAGCCAACTGGTCGACTCGACTCCACTCAACTTTTCTGGGGCTACATATAAATTACATGTCACATGGGTGCCTCAGCCTAGGCTACAGATGGGGCAGGTGGGGGTCTCCAAAAGAAAGATGCCTTCCAAAGCACTAAAAGAGACCTGAAGGCAGAGAAACAACATCTGTTTTGCCACCAGGACACTTGTTCTACCTTGAAGGCCGAGGTGGGAGAATCACTTGAGCCCAGGAGTTCAAGGCTGCAGTGAGTTTTGTTTTTGTTTTTTTGAGACAGAGTTTCCTTCCGTCACCCGGGCTGGAGTGCAGTGGCACAATCTTGGCTCGCTGCAGCCTCCACCTCCTGAGTTCAAGCTATTCTCCTGCCTCAGCCTCCCCAGTAGCTGGGACTACAGGCGCCCACCACCACGCCTGGCTAATTTTTGTATTTTTAGTAGAGACGGGGTTTCACCATGTTGGCCAGGCTGGTTTCGAACTCCCGACCTCAGGTGATCCGCCCACCTTGGCCTCCAAAGTGCTGTGATTACAGGCCTGAGCCACCACGCCCAGCGTTGATGTGGTTTTCTATTACCTGCAGTCAAATGCATCCTCACTGAGATATTACTCCATAAATGTTGAATGAGTGTAAATGCATGAGCTGTGCTACAGCACAGAGTGCTAGCAGGAAGTGCTGGCCTAGGAGCCTGAAGTAGTCCACAGGGGTCAGACCACACAGGGCTTCAAAAGCCAGGCTGGAGCTTTGGGACTCTGTGTCCTGGAGGTGACGGGAAGCTAGGATGTGTTATGAGCATAGGACAGCCAGGGTCACTGCTGGAAGTCAGAGAGACCTCGCTGGAGCCATGGAGGGATAGGCAGGAAGAGAGAAACTGGGGACCGGAGAGGAGGTGAGGAGAGGGTCCTCATGGAAGAGGATGAGACCCGGGACAGGGCCGCGGGGACAGAGAGGAAGGGATACGGAAGGGAGAGTCAGAGGGCAGGAAGATGGGGCCTGACGGGCTGTGAGAGGTGGAAGGACAGCACCAGTGACTGGGCTGGCTGTGGGGAGCAGCTCTGGGGCTGAGCTCAGGGCGGAAGACAAAACAGTGAGGGTACCTAGGAGAAGAATGGCCTCAGAGGTGTTGCTTAGACCCCAGAGGGTCATGGGAAATGTAGTTCCGAGTTCAGGGCATTGGCCAAGGAACTGCAGAGGCTCATGGGAAATGTAGTTGGAGGTCCAAGGGGGCCGCTCTCCAGGAATCTGGTGAATGTTAGGGGTGGCTTTCACTTTGGAGTGCCAGTGACTCGCTTAAGGCCACACTGTGAGCCAGTGCTACCACGCACTGCCTGGATGGAGGAAGTCCACCCCTTCCCCGACAACACGGCTCAGTACCTGCCTCCCTGTGCGTGGTGGGGTTACCCATGGTGGGGGAGCATACGGGCCGCACTCCTGGCTGCATCCTGGGAAGGTGGGTGGGGGACGTCTCAGGAAGACGGCAGGAGAGGCTCTGACTGGACCACCCACCCCAGCTCCTTCTCCCCACTGCTGCCTCCTCCACCTCCTCTTTGAAGCCCCAGGGTAGCATTACAGAGGAACTGGAAGACTGAGACCACGAGGAGATCTGGGTTCCCCTGACCTCCGGGACTCCCTGTGTGCCCCAGTCCCTTCTTGCCCATTTCCCTGTTTTCCCTCCTATCTCTCCCTGTCTCCTAGAGTCCCTTTCTGCACCCCTCTCTCTCCACCTCCCTTCCTCGTTCTCTCCCCATCTCTCTGCTCCCCTGCCTCCCCCCTTGTGTCCCCACGTCTCCACCACTCTTTTGCTTGATTTCTCTGCCTTCCTCCTTCCTCCTTCTTTCCTGGGCTCCATCTCTTCAATCTCCTGTATCAGTTTCCCTGGCATCTCCCCAGGCCCCTGTCCCTCCTTGTCTTCATCATTTTCTGCCCCTCCCTAACCCTGTCACGCTCTCTCTGTCCTCCTACCTCTCCCCAGCCCCCTTGCCCCATCGCTCTCCTCTCCTAGCTGCCTCCACTGCCCCCATGAGCTCCCTTCCCCTCTGTCATCCTTTTTCTGTTCCCACTTGCCCTCGCTGATCCCTGCCCCAGGCAGGAACTGGTTAGAAACAGGTGAGATTCCGGCAGAAACTGGGTTCTCTGGGGGGAGGGGATGGTGGGCGGAGGGCCTGGTTGCCATGGTGCCCCCAGAGGGAGGGGGAGGGGTGGGGGCCTGGACTCTTGGGTCTGAGGGAGGAGGCATTGGGGGCCTAAAATCCTGGGTCTGAGGGAGGAGAGGCTGGGACCTGGACTGCTGGGTCTGAGGGAGGAGGGCCTGGGGCCTGCTCACCTGGGGCTGAGGGAGAAGGGGCTGGATTTCTGGACACTTGGGTGTGATGGGGGAAAGTCTGGGATCTTGACTCCTGGGTTTGAGGGAGGAGAGGATGGGGGCCTGGGCTCCTGGGTCTGGGGACTCCTGAGCCTCTCGTGCTAGAGAGAAGAAGTCTAGCCATGTAGGTGCCTGTCCAGCATCCCTTTCCCTGGGTCTGCAGAGCTCTCAGCAGGAACTATGGAAGAGGAAGCTGGATCTTCCCTTATTCATTTTGTCTGTCCTCGCAGTCTCTGTCTCTGTTACTTGTATGTTTCTCTCCCTCTCTCTCCACATCGAGACGGTCTCTGGACTGTCTGTTGCTCTGGCTTACTAAATATTCCTTCTACGTAGTGACACCTTGATTTCCTCATTGATTTGTTCAGTGGTGAGCTTAAGAATCAATCTAGGCTACAAAGTCAGCCTTTGGACCTTTGCTGGGGCTGTTAGAAAAGAGGATCTTTCCACTGTGGTTTTGGGGCTGGTCAGAGCCAGGGTTGGAGCTTTTGGGGCTGCCACATCACCATGTGGGGAGATAACTTGCCGGAGAGCAAAGACAACCCGAGGGAAGCAGAGCCCAAAGATACAAACAGTCTGATTCCTGGAGATGATTGGAAAACCTGGATCCAGCAGTGCCTGAAGCCCTCTTCCACCCCACAAAGTTCCTTTTATGATTAGGTCAATTTGATTTGAGTTTCCATCCTTGGCAATTAAAACAGTCCAGATTTAAATAGTTTTTCTCAGTTCTGGGGTCCCTGACCCCCTCCTGGCATCTTCACATCTCTTTCTGTCCCATCGAGCTGTCTTCCATTTCCGGTTGGCAATTTTATCTCAGCAGGATGGAGGACATTTTTGATTGCCTTGACCACAGGCATACCTGACCCTCCCAGCGTATCAGTCTCCAAGTTTGATTCCTTTTGCCTCTTACCTCTCTCTGCTCCTTCCTCTCCTCTCTGCTCCCATAGCTCCAGCAGACACTTAGGCCTCATTCTCTCCTCTTGGGACCCTTGCCCCAGCCTCCTTTTTGGTTTGTTTGTTTGTTTGCTTGCTTGTTTTTGAGACAGGGTCTCACTGTGTTCCCCAGGCTGGAGTGCAGCGGTATGAGAGCAGTCTTGACCTCCCAGGCTCAAGCAATCCTTCTGCCTCAGTCTCCCGAGTAACTGGGACCACAGGCCCACACCACCATGGCCAGCTAATTTTTTTTAAAAGATGGGTTCTCGCTGTGTTGCCCAAGCTGGTCTCAAACTCCAGGGCTCGGGCGATCCTCCCACCTCAGCCTGCGAAAGTGCTGGGATTACAGGTGTGAGCCACCATGCCTGGCCCAGCCTCCTTGCCATCCCATCCTCCATTCTCTCGCCCTCATTCCTCTCCTCACAGGCAAGGCTCCAGAGGGGTCTTTCTGGGCCCAGCACTGACCTGCCCCTTCCCTCCTCACAGTCCTCCCAGGGCTCCCCAGTGCCTTGGACAACCGTTCAGCCCCTCACCTGGACTGAAAGAGCTGTGTGATCTAGTCCCACCTCCCTCTCCCACCTCACCCCCTCAAATATTCTCTAGCTACCCTTTATTAATTATTTCATGTAAATATTCCCTCCCACACATCCTACCTTATTTCTGTCTCCATTCTTTTCATATGCTGTGTCTTCTGCCCGGAATGCTCTTCCAACCTCCTTCTTTCCCCATGCCCCCAAATGCCCTCATCTTTTAATAAGAAGCTCAAATGCCCCTCTTCCAGGAAGCCCTTTCTGACTCA
Organism: Cacajao melanocephalus; assembly: GCA_963573385.1. Classification (NCBI taxonomy): domain Eukaryota; kingdom Metazoa; phylum Chordata; class Mammalia; order Primates; family Pitheciidae; genus Cacajao; species Cacajao melanocephalus. The sequence continues at coordinate 136,546 of CAUYLG010035586.1, forward strand.
TCTTCCTCCCTCTGCCTGTTATTTATCTGCTCCTTCTCCGGACCTCGGAACACTGCCCCCTACCCCATCTGTCTTGCTCAGAAATTTGTCTCCTGACTCATCTCTGGCTCTCCAGCATCACCCCACACAGGGCCAGGCTTCTGGGAAGTTCAGGACACGTGAGTTGAATGAATACATGATTATTTCCCTCTATTTCTGTCACTCACACTCAGTAGCCCCGTAACCCCATCTGCCCTGTCCCTCCTGGTCTTCACAAGCCAATGTAAGGTGAAGAAGAGGACATGGGTTCTGACATCAAACAGACCAGCATCAGATGCTGCTCCCAGGCTGTGCAATGTCAGGCAAATGTCTTCTCCTCTCTGAGCCTCGTCTTCCTCATCTCTTGCCTTCCTTAATGCCACCTTCAAGGGCTGTTGGTGCTTACATGAGGCAAGGTACAGCAACACCCCCGAATTCGAGCCAGGCACCAAGGAGGCACCCAAAAGGAGGTTGTTTCCTTTCCAGTCCTCTGACTCTGCGTCTTGCTTCGGCTGTCTTTGCCTCTCCTCCTTGCACCTCTCTCTGCTCCTCTGTGTCTCTCTTCTTCCCTCTGGGGTTTGAGACTCTATATCTCCATCTGTCTGTGCCTCCATTTCTCTCTCTGTCTTTCTTCCCTTCTCTCTACCTGTCTCTGGAACCCTACCTCATCTCTCTGTGTGGCTTAATTCGATTTTTTTGGAAGTTTGGATTGTTTTATTTATTTATTTATTTTGAGACAAGGTCTTGCTCTGTTGCTCAGGCTGGTGTGCAGTGGTGCAATCACAGCTCACTGCAGCCTCAACCTCCTAAGCTCAGGCGATTCTCCCACCTCAGCCTTCCAAGTAGGTGGGACTACAAGCACACACTACCGTGCCTGGCTAATTTTTGTATTTTTTTTGGTAAAGCTGAAATTTCACCATGTTGTCCAGGTTGGCCTTGAACTCTTGACTTCAAGCTATCTGCCCACCTCAGCCTCCCAAAGTGCTGGGATTACACTGTGTGTCTAAATTTGAATTCTTGTATCACATGTTTCTGTATTCCTGTATCTCACTGTCTGCATCTTATAGATTTCTGTGTGTCTTCGTGTCTCCATCTTTCTCTCTGTACGTCCGTCCCTGTCTCCATCACTCTATTTCCCCATCTCTGTTTCTCTGTCTCCATCTCTCTTTCCTCCTGTTTCCCTCTATGTCTGTTTCTCTGCCTCCATCACTCTACCTGTTTCCCCATCTGTCTGCTTCTCTGTGTCTCCACCTCTCTATCTCCTTGCCTGTCTCTCTGCCTTACCGTGACCGGCTTTCCTCTGCCACTCACTCCGTCGCTCTGGACCATCCCTCTCCCACTTCCTGGCCTGGCTCCCAGTCTAAGACACACATCCCTGAATCAGCGTTTTCCTCCAATTTCAGAAATGCTGTTAGCATCGCAGTGGCGGCAGGGATGGCCATAGCCCTGCTCAAAGGGTTTGCCTTCCCACCTCCCCATTCTCAGGGTTTGCTCTCTCCAGGGGGAGCACCAGGAGAACAAGTGAGTCTGTGTTTACACACATGTGTACATGCCTCTGAATGTGTCTGCATCTATCTTCAGGCACATTTGTGTGTAAATCTGTAGGTATTTGTGAAAACTCATTCATTCAGTCATCCATCCATCAATCCCTTCATCTATTTCTCCAACATCCACTGATCCATCCTTTATCTAACTCTTCATCTATCTGTTCAATCATCCATCCATCTACCTAACCCTCCACTCATCCTTCTCTTCATCTATTTCTCCAAAATCCATCCATCCATCCTCTCATCCACTCATCCATCCATTCCTTCATCTGTTTCTCCAACATCCATCCATCCATCCACCAATCCATCCATCTTCTATCCATTCAACCACTTACTCATTCATCCCTTCATCTATTTCTGCAGCTTCCATCCATCCCATCCAACAATCCATTCATCCACTCATTCATTCCTTCATTTATTCCTCCAACATCCATCCATATCCACCAATCTGGCTATCCTCTATCCATCCAGCCTTTCACTCATCCATTCCTTCATCTATTTCTGCAGCATCCATCTATCTATCCTCTGTCTAACTCTTCATCTATCCATCCAATCACTCATGTATTCACCCAACTATCCACTCATTCATCTATCCATTCCTTCATCTATTCCTCCCAACATTCATCTATCCATCCACCATTCTATCCATCCATCCCTTCACTCATCTATCCGTCTATCCATCCGTCCCTTCATCAATCCTTCCAGCATCCATCCAGTCATGCACCCACCCGTCAATTCATCATAGATTCATGCATTCCTCCACTTACCCATTCACATGTTCACTCATTCATTCAACCAATCAATATGTATTGAGCGCCTTCCATGTGCCAGGTACTGCACCAGGCAGCTGGGACACCACTATGAACAAAACAAAGTGCTACTCCTATGGAGCTTGTGTGCTCGGCAATCTTCAAAGGGCCAAACTCCCTCCTGCCCCCAGGTCTTACGCAGCTGTTCCTTCTCCCTGGAGCATTTCCCCTCCGCTCCCTCATCTTCACCACCTGGCTTATGCCTACCCATCCTTCCGAGCTCGGCTACAAAGTCACTTGCTGAGGGACCTCCTTGACCTCTCTCAAACACACAGCACAATGGATATTCCTTCCTAGCATTGATCCTAGTATGAGGGTGCTAGTATGCATAGTTATTTGATTATTATCTGTCTCTTCCACTAGACCATGAGCTCTTCCAAGCCTGGCATTTTAGTCTATTTTGTTCCCAGCTGAATTTCTTGTGCGCCCAAAAATGCCTGGCACACATTAAGTGCTCAGAAAGTATTTCTTAAATGACTGCATGAATTGAGTTGAAGGAATGTGGAAGAGTCTATCTCTGTCTCCTGGCTCCCTGTCCGGTGCTCTTTATATTGTTCTATACTCCTAGCAGCAGTAACATGCCAGTTCTCAAATGGGTCGTAGATGTAAACAGCATGGTGGCAAGGGCTCTGGATTCAGATCCACTCAGTTTTTTATTTTTTCTTTTTGTTTTTTGAGACAAGGTCTCACTCAGACATGCAGACTGGAGTGCAGTGGCACAATCATGGCTCACTGCAGCCTCCATTTCCCTACAGCCTCGACTTCTGGGACTCAAGCAATCCTCCCACCTCAGCCTCCCCCACTCTCAAGCAGCTGGGGCTACAGGCATGTGCCACCAAGCCCAGCAAATTTTTGTATTTTTTGTAGAGATGGGATCTCACTATGTTGTCCAGCAAGTCTTGACTCCTGAGCTCACACGATCCTGCCATCTTCAGCCTCCCAAAGTGCTGAGATTATAGGTGTGAACCACTGCACCTTGTACAGACCCAGTCAGTTTTTAATCTCCACTCACACTTTCCAGATGTGTGACCTTGGACAGGGCACTTCCCTTACTAAGCCTCAATTTCCTCACTCGCCAAGTCCAGCTAAAGTTTAAATGAGCAAATGCATTTAGTTTTTAGTTATGACAACACTAAACACTAGCCATTTTTCCTAAGCACCTTCCATGAATTTAATTTAACCCTCAAAATAACTCAATGAGATAGAATATGATTTTTTTTTTTTTTTTTTGAGACAGAGTCTCACTCTCTCGCTAGGCTGGAGTGCAGTGGCGCAATCTCAGCTCACTGCAATGTCCGCCTCCCAGATTCAAGCGATTCTCCTGCCTCAGCCTCCTGAGTAGCCAGGACTGCAGGCATGCACCATGATGCCTGGCTAATTTTTGTATTTTTAGTAGAGACGGGGTTTCACCATGTTGGCTAGGATGGTCTTAATTGCTTGACCTCGTGATCCACCTGCCTCAGCCTCCCAGAGTGCTGGGATTACAGGCGTGAGCCACCGCACTTGGCCAAGATAGAATATGATTTTTAAAAGTATTATTATGTGCACTTACAGAGAGAGAAACTGAGGCATGGAGAATATAAGTAATCCCTCCAAGGTTGCATGGAGAGGGGAGCAGAGCTGGGATTTGAATCCCAGTGCTCTGCCCCCAAAGTCACACAGACACCCAGTGTGCTACGGCTGCCTCTCAATGCCTGGGCAGCCTCCGAATCTGAGCATCTCTTTGGAAACGGGTCATGGCAGCCTGGCAAGCCCATCTGTGTGCCTGTCTCTGAGTATGTGCATCACTGCATATCTCTCCCTGTGGAACAGGGCTACCTGTGGACCTTGGGCAGGCCCAGCAGGGTGCAAGTGTCAGGCCATGAGAGTTGGCACCGGGACCTGCATACATGGTCCATAGATGTACAGCTGTGCATGCTTCCCTGGGTGTAAACGCACATCCACCTGGGGGGATGCAAGAAGCCACAAGGATGGGACTCTGGGCAAACCTGGGAGGCATTTCTGGGGGTTCTGTGGTAGGATAATGACTGTGAGATGTACGCATAAGCAGCAGTAGGGGTGGGGTGTGATCTAATTAGAGGGAGGACCTAGGACGCTTGCTTGAATTTGTATTTGCAGAAGCAGCAAGCGATTTTTACTTTATTTACTTATTTTGTCATTTTTATTTCTTGCTCTAAATATGTATTTATTTTAATTTTTATTTTTGAGACAGGGTCTCACTCTGTCACCCAGGCTGGAGTGCAGTGGCACAGTCTTGGCGAACTGCAACCTCTGCCTCTCAGGTTCACGTGATCCTCTTGCCTCAGCCCCTCAAGTATCTAGGACTACAGGGGTGCGTCACCACACCTGGCTAATTTTTGTACAGACAGGGTTTTGCCATGTTGCCCAGGCTGGTCTTGAACTCCTGAGCTCAAGTGATCTGCCCACCTTAGCCTCCCAAAATACTAGGATTACAGGCGCGAGCCACCGCACCTGGCCTATTTATTCTTGAGATGGGATCTTGCTCTGTTGTCCAGGCTGGAGTACAATGGTGCAGTTATAGCTCACTGCAGCCTCAAAATCCTGGGCTCCAGCAATCCTCCCACCTCAGCCTCTTGCAAAGGTGGGACCAGAGGCATGTGCCACCACACTCACTAGTGTTGTTTTGGTTTTTTGTTTTTGTTTTGTAGAGATGGGGTCTCACTGTGTTGTCCAGGATAGTCTCAAACTCCTGGACTTCAAGTGATCCTCCCTTCTCAGCCTCCCAAAGTGTTGAGATTTACAGGTGTGAGCCCAGCCTGATTTTTACTTAGAGGTTATATTTATTTGAATGTCACTGATTGAAGGTCAGTACTGAGGGGGCCTCCAAGCCATCTCTCCAGGCTACATAAATCTGGCTCAAGCTTGTCCAACCCACGGTCTGAGGCCCCCAAGCAGCCCAAGATGGCTTGGAATGCAGCCCAACACAAATTTGTAATCTTTCTTAAAATATCACAAGCCTTTTTTGGTAATTGTTCTTTTTTTTTAGCTCATCACCTATCATTAGTGTTACTGTATTTTATGTGTAGCCCAAGACAACTCTTCCAATGCAGCCCAGGGAAGCCAAAAGATTACACACCCCTGATCTAGACCTTACCCAAGGGATTTAACCTCCACGGGCCTCAGTTGTCTCCTCTGTGAAATGGGAATGACATAATTGCCCCCAAGGGAAAATTAAATGAGAAAATGCTTTCAAAGCACTTAGCACTTCACCACTTACAGGAAGTGACAATTGCGATTAACTGCTATTAATATACCAGAAACTGTTACTTGCTGCTTTTGAGAAATATTCATTAAGCACTTAGTTGGTACCAATGTTTTGTCTACACTAACTGGTTTCTCAAACTGTGGATCCCTTAGGAAATAAGTTTGTGGTGTGTATTTTACTGATGAGGAAATGAGGGCTTAGAGCAAGAGGTGCACACAGGCAGGAGGTGTCCCAGGTGGGATTCAAACCCAGGTCCCTGCTAGTACCTATATCCTGGCTATGGCACTGTACCTTTGAGTCTCAGCTTCCCCTTCCACCACCGGCCTTCAGAGCGGCTCAGGTGGGAGGGCCTGAACTCCTGGGCTCCTGGGAAGAGGGGCCTGGGGTCCCGGACTTCTACTTTTGTGATAGAGGGGCGGAGAACCTGGCCCTGGACCGTGGAGAAGCAGCGTGTCACGATCCCAGATCTCTGGATCCCCAGTGTGGAAACGCACTTGGTCTCTGATGCCTTGGTCCCAGGAAATCTCCCTGCTTCCTTGCTGAGGCCAAGTGATTTTGGCTTTCTGGCCGCGGGTTTGGAGCGGGGGAAGGAGGGAGGGTGCAGGGGGAGGAGCCGCAGACCTGCGACAGTGGCAAGGGGAGGAGCCAAGCCGGCACCGCGGCGGGCGCGCGGGGCTGCGGCGGCGGCGGCGGCAGCGGCGGCAGCGGCGGCTCTGGGTGAGTCCGCTCCTCCCCTCCCCCCGCCACAGCACATGCCACAGCTAGATCCCGGGGGTCGGCCCCGGTGCGTGGGGGCGGGGTAGGTGCAGAGGCGCGTGGATCTCGGGCCAGGGGGTGGGAGCGCTGCAGCGCTCTCTAGCCACCCCGGGGGACGGACACGTGGCCTTGGGAGGGGGTCCCGAAATACCTGGGTGTACCCCACCCCTCGCCCACCGACCTCCAGCGCGGGGGAATGTTTCCCCATTCCATGGCCCCTAAGGACTTAGGGCTCCGTGGCTTTTCGAAGTCCCGGACATCGTTCCCCTCCCCTGCAGCGTCTTGGGACCTCAGCATCTTAACCCCTCCAACCTTAAAAAAAGAAAAAAAATTCCCATCCTCTCTGCAGCCCGGGGAGGAATTAAGGACTTCAACTCCCAGCAGCCCGTGCAGCGTCGGGTCTATGAAGCCGCAGCAGCGCAAGCGCGAGGCCTGCCGGGAATTGTAGTCTTTTAGCCCTTAACGGGAGCTGGGGGCCCGGAGGTGGGAGGGGGGTGGCCGGGCTCCCAATGGGTTGCCTGGGGTCAGGCAGCTGACTCGAGGAGGGCAAGATGTGATTCTTAAGCTGAGCTTTTTCTCTCGGCCTCAGCCCCCGGATCAGACTTCCTCTCTCATCACCTAGCGTGTGGGGACGGGTCCACAGTCCCTTGTCCGCCCGACAACCTCCATGGGCTGCCGCCCGCCGCCGCCTCGGCTGCCACCCAGGACGCGGCTGCCACCCAGGACGCGGCAGAGATAAGCTCAGGTGAGTGTGACCATTCCTGTCTTGGAGTCCCGGCCTTCTGCAGCACCCCCACGACACCTGTCCATCTGTGAGCCCTGGTCTGTCTGTTCCTAATTCCCCTGCATCCCCTTCAACCTGTCTTGATGATGCCTGGCTCTGAGCCATGTGTCACTAATTCCCCCTCTCCCCACATCCACCTCTCCCTCCTAGCCCCCTCTCATTTATGTGCTCCTCCAGCCTTCCCTTCTGAACCCATGTCTGTCTCCGCAGCCCTCCTCTCTCTCCTTTTGTCTGTCTGATCTCTAGCCATCATCTACCGCCCTTTATTTCCGCACCCATCCATCCTCCCATTCGACTGTTTCTTTTTCAAAGGCATTTCTACCCACACTCCTGTCTGCCCCTCTTCACCGTCCCTCTTCCCCTCATCTCTCAAGCCCCCGTGAATTAATTACACCTCAGTTCGTTCCTTGTCACTGTCCATCCCAAGTCTCAATCCTTGACTTTCCTTCTGCTGCCTGTTCACCCCTCCCTCTCTTCCGAGCCTCAGGCTGGCCTTTTCATCATCTCTGTCTCTGCTCCCTGCATCCCTCCCTCCCTCAACTTGGTCCCCATCTCTGTGTCTCCACCTCTCCACCCCCAGCTACCACCATACCTGTCCACCTCCTATCTCTCTACCTGCATCCATCCCTCTCTCCTGGCCCTCCCCGTGTCTGCCCCAGTCTGGCCTTCTTCTTGGTCCCTGGACCCTCCAAGTGCTCCCTCCCACCCTAAGTCCCCATTCATTCCTGTTCCTGCAGTCTAAAACGCTTTTCTCTACCATGCCTTTCCCCACTCAGGCGCCACTGCTCCCTGCCTGTGGCTGGCTCCATGTCATCCTTCAGGTCTGGGAGAACCCTCCCTGACCACCCCCCTCTGAGTTCCTTTGTGACACATCCTCCAGCTGTGTCCTGTGGAGCGTTCCTCACAGTCTGAGAGTGACCCGTTTGTGTATGTGTTTTTGTTTGCTTGTTTACTCTATGTCTCCTCTCGTTGGATTGTGACACCAGGAGGTAAGGAAACTCCAGGACCTTGTTCTCTGCTGGATTCGCAGCAACCAGCACAGCATGCAGGGTGTAGTTGGTGCTGGATGGATGTTGGCTGAATGAATGAATGATGAATGGCTGGCACCTCGTCTGCTCATCCCTAACTCCTGTTCCTTCATCTGTGCAGCCCTAATCTTTGTTTCCTCGTCTGTCCGTCCCTTTATTTGTGCATCCTGATTCTTTGTCCCTTCACTGCCCTTCTCCGTCTCTTCCTCCTTGTTCATTTGTCCCTATTTTGTCCTCTACTCCATTTACACCCATCTCTGTCCCCTTGGCTTGTCCAGTCCCTGTTACTCTCTCCATCCCTAATTTCTGCCCTCTTGTCTGTCGCTCCTAATTCCTTTTCCTTGTCCATCCCGCTCTAATACCTGTCCCCTTGTCCTTCCTCAGATCTCCATCCCTTATCCATCTCTCTCTAATCATCGTCCCCTTTGCCCATCCTGCCTTTGCTCGGTGTCTCCTTCCACCCTTATCTCCACACCTGCCCACCCTTCTCTCCCATTCTGTCTCCCATCTGCACCCTTGCCCCACCCCTCCCACGCACAGGACCAGACGGCCACCATGTCAGGGGACTATGAGGACGACCTCTGCCGGCGGGCACTCATCCTGGTCTCGGACCTCTGTGCACGAGTCCGAGATGCTGACACCAACGACAGGTGCCAGGAGTTCAATGACCGAATCCGAGGCTATCCCCGGGGTCCAGATGCAGGTCAGCACCCCTGTCTGTTCTGGCCAGCCCCCTGCCTGCATGGCCAGAAGACTCAGAGCAGACCTGCTCAGCTTCCTGTTGCCTATGGGGCCAGCCCCTCGTAGAGTTTTGCCCCCATCATGCCTGCTGCTGCCCCTCTGCCAAACCTCTGATCCAAGGAGAAAGCTGTGTGGTCCACTTGACCCCTGACTTTTTGAGTTTTGCCCTGTGGGCCTCCCTCTGACTACCGCCACCAAATGTCCCCTTCAGATATCTCTGTGCATCTTGTGTACATCACAGGCTCTTGAGTCAGACTGACTTGTTTGGGTTCAAATCCCACCACCCCCACTTTATTAATAACTGCATGGCTATAGGTGAGTGACTTTTCTTCTGAGCCTCAGTCTCCTTGTCTGGAAAATGGGGATAATAAAAGGGACGCTTCATAGAGCAGATGAAAGACTTAAAGGATGTAACACCTGGGAAGCACTTAGAGCAGTGCTGGGCACACAGTGGTCATTCATTCAATGTTGGGATTCCCTTACTGAGCCTGCGGGGTCCTTACACATCCCATGTCTCAGTGATTACTCACAGTGACCCCTTGTGGTATATCTAATCCCCATTTTCAACAGGAGAAACTGAGGCTCAGAAAGGTGAAGTGACCTGTCCAAGGTCACACAGCTAAAAAGCAGCAGGGTCCTGGGAACCAGGAAATGTTGTGAGTGTCATTGTCCAGATAAGGAAACGCTGACCAGAAGAAGCATGTGCTGAGCGATTACAACCACAGTCACACTTGCTGAGCACCAGGACAGGGCCTGGTACCACATATGCAGGATGTCCAGGTGACAGTCATGAAGAATAAGGGCCAGAGAGCAGCAGTCCTTTGGCCAGAGGCTCACAGCCTGTAGGTAGCAGAGCCAGATTTTTATCTTGCATAGTCTAGTACAGCACTGTAGTTTGGGTGTCCCCAAGACCACCCTCAGGTTCAATGATTTGCTAGAATGATTGACTCACAGAACTCAGGAAACTGTTTTTTTGTTGTTGTTGTTTTTGTTTGTTTGTTTTTTGAGGTAGTGTTTCACTCTTGTTCCCCAGGCTGGAGTGCAATGGTGTGATTTCTGCTCGCTGCAACCTCCACCTCCCAGGTTCAAGTGATTTTCCTACCTCAGCCTCCCAAGTAGCTGGGAATACAGTCACCTGCCACCATGCCCAGCTAATTTTTTGTATTTTTAGTAGATATGGGGTTTCACCATGTTGGCCAGGCTGGTCTCGAACTCCTGACTTCAAATGATCCATCCACCCGCCTCGGCCTCCCAGAGTCCTGGGATTAGGCGTGAGCCACCATGACCAGCTGGAAATTGTTATACTCATGGCTATGGTTTATTACAGTGAAAGGATACAGACTGAAGTCAGCAAAAGGAAGAGGTGCCCAGGGCAGAGTTCAGGACAGACCAGGTGTGAGCTTCTGGTCACACCAGAAGCTTCTCCCAGTGGAGTGTTTAATTTTCCTAGCAATGACGTGTGACAGTGTATTACCAAGCAGGACAGCTAACCTGAGCCTTTGTGTGCAGGGTTTTTATTGGGGGCTTGTCCCATATATGTGGCTGATTGCTGGTGTGGCTAACTTTGGTCTCCAGCTCTTATGGAGGCTGAGCTGGAGGCCTCCAGCATACATCACAGTGTTAGCATAGATTATCATGCATGATCCAGGGCCCAGGTAAACAGACACTCTACTCAGGCAGGACAGTCCATGGGCTTTGAGGTTCCCTCCCAGGAGCTGATCACCTTTCTCTGGGCAAGGTGAATCTTTTACTGCACAACTATACTGCCTCTCCACACCCAAATAGCTCCCCAGTCTGTGCAGACAGGAATGGGGAATCTGTCAGGGTTTGTGGGATTCATGTTTTGAGTTGGACAGGATCTGAATCAGACTGGCAGTGGGAGAAAGCATCTGTTTAATTTTTCTCCACAATGACCCTGTTTTCTCAATTCACCCTGTATTCAGGAGTTTGGTAAAGTCCTTGCCTCTGGTTTCTAAGAGTTCCCCTAGAATGCTCAGTGAGTGTTGGTCACTTAAAAAGGAGCACTCTGGCCGGGCATAATGGTGCATACCTGTAATCCCAGAACTTTGGGAAGCCAAGGTGGATGGATCACCTGAGGCCAGGAGTTTGAAACCAGGCTGGCCAACAGAGCAAAACCCCATATATACTAAAAATACAAAAATTAGCCAGGCGTGGTGGTGCCCACCTGTCGTCCCAGCAACTTGGGAGACTGAGGTACAAGAAGTGTTTGAACCCAGGAGGTAGAGGCTGCAGTGAACCGAGATCATGCCGCTGCACTTCAGCCTGGAAGATAGAGTGAGCCTAAAAAAAAATCACCCTAAGAGGGAGGGGAGAAGGAAACCCAGGGTTCTTCTGCCAGCGCCTGGTGTATATGTTCCTTCAGGGTCACTTCATTTCTCTCAGAGCCTGTTTTCTCACCTGTAAAGTGAGTAAGTCATTCTGAAGTTACATAATGTCATAAGGATTAATATCATCCATCACTGTAGCTTCACGGAGCAGTACAGGACCAGAAGGTATCCCCTTCCTGCTGTGTGTCCCCTAATGTAACTGGACACAGCCATTCCACTCAGCTGTCCTTGCTGGCAATGGCCTGGCTATCCACTTCCCCACCATAACCCACCGTCTGTTTGGAGTAGGGACTTTCCCTGTCTTCTACTTTGCCAACACCCAGAAATCCATTTCAAAACAAATTCCCATTCCTTGAAGGTAATTTCTGAAAAACCCCACTCCTGGTACCAATTATTAAAGATGCCAAAAACCTTTGGATATAAAAACAGTGCTATACTTGGGTTTCTCTGCAAGGCATACCAGCACATATGTGGCATTCAGAATGTGTTAGCTATGGTGTTGATGGTGCTGAATGCACGTAGTGGCAGCAATAGGATTTATTATTCTAATAAAAATTCACATTTGAACTACCATTTATTGGGAAGCATTGAGGTGTGATAGCATCATGGTAAAGACCATGGACTCTGAAGCCAGGCTTCTGAGGCTTAAATCCTGACTCTACCACCTGCCAGCTATGGACTTTGGGCAGGTGACTGTGGGTCTACTGACCTGTTTTCTTTTGTGGAAAACAGGGATAAATATGTTGCCAACCTCATGCGGTGCTTGACAAGTTTAAATAACCTGGTGCCTATAAAGTACTGAGGTATCTGGTGTGTAATCACCCCTCAACATATGTTTGTTATTATCTTCCACATGTGATTTACCTTCTGCATTCCTTCAAACACCACGAAGGGAAAGAACTGATTTTTCCTACTTGGAAAATGGGAAATGTAAGGTTCAGAGTGGTTACGATATGTTTCCAAGGCCACACAGCAAGTGTGATTTGAACTCTGACCTGCTTAACTGTGTAATTTAGGGTCCATGCTTCCTTGATCATCTCTGAGCATTTTGGAGGACGTTGGTTCTACCTCAGATGTTGTAGAGAAGTGGTATAATAGAGAGGTGGCATAATCTAGTGATTAAGATAATAAAATCTGGAGACAGACTGCGGGATTCAAATCTTAGATCTGTCATTTATTACCTGTAAAACCTTAAACAAATCACTGAATCTCTCTGTGTCTCAGTTTCCTCATCTTTAAAATGGTTACATAGAAATACTGGGCTGGGCGCAGTGGCCACATCTGTAATCACAGCATGTTGGGAGGCCAAGGTGGGAAGATTGCTTGAGGTCAGGAGTTCGAGACTGGCCTGGGCAACGTAGCAAGACCTCGTCTCTACAAAAAATTTTAAAAGTTAGCCATGTGTGGTAGCACGTACCTGTAGTCCCAGGTTCTTGGGAGGCTGAGGTAAGAGGATTGCTTAAGCCCAGGAGTTCAAGGCTGCAGTGAGCTGTGATCATGCCACTGTACTCCAGCCTGGGTAATAGAGACTCCATCTCTTTAAAAAAGTTACAGTATGGCCGGGCATGGTGGCTCACACCTGTAATCCCAGCACTTTGGGAGGCCAAGGCAGGTGAATCACTAGATCAGATCGAGACCATCCTGGCCAACATGGTGAAACCCCGTCTATACTAAAAATACAAAAATTAGCCGGGCATGGTGGCACATGCCTGTAATCCCAGCTACTCAGGAGGCTGAGGCAGGAGAATCACTTGAACTCAGGAGGCGGAGGTTGTGGGAGTGAAATTGCGCCATTGCACTCCAGCCTGGGCAACAAGAGCAAAACCCCATCTCAAAAAAATAAAATGCAATACTTATCTTGTAGAGTTGTAGAGCATAAATTAAATAATACATGTAAAGTGCCTGGTACTGGCAATTGCACGGACAGTTGCATGGCAAATACAAAGGGTTAACTCTTTGGGGACAGCAGAGGGAGGATGGACTGTGGCCCCATCCTGACCCCTACCTCTGTCCTCATTCTCTCTAGACATCTCCGTGAGCCTGCTGTCAGTCATCGTGACATTCTGTGGCATTGTCCTTCTGGGTGTCTCTCTCTTCGTGTCCTGGAAGTTGTGCTGGGTGCCCTGGCGTGACAAGGGAGGCTCGGCAGTGGGCGGTGGTCCCCTGCGCAAAGACCTAGGCCCTGGTGTTGGGCTGGCGGGCCTGGTAGGCGGCAGCGGGCACCACCTGGGGACTGGCCTGGGTGGCCATCCTCTGTTGGGCGGCCCACACCACCATGCCCACGCTGCCCACCATCCACCCTTTGCCGAGCTGCTGGAGCCAGGAAGCCTGGGGGGTTCTGACACCCCTGAACCCTCCTACTTGGACATGGACTCGTATCCAGAGGCCGCAGCAGCTGCAGTGGCCGCTGGGGTCAAACCGAGCCAGACATCCCCTGAGCTACCCTCTGAGGCAGGAGCAGGCTCTGGGTTGCTCCTGCTGCCCCCGAGTGGTGGGGGCTTGCCCAGTGCCCAGTCACATCAGCAGGTCACAAGCCTGGCACCCACTACCAGGTGAGAGAGGATATTGGGCTGGGGGTCTACTCTGAACTTCTGCTTCTCCTCTGTGTCTCTTTCCCATCTATGGCTCTTATAAGTTCAGGATCTGGAGGAGAATTGGGGTATTGACTCCTGGATCCTGGAGGTGGAGGTGTCTCAGCTGAGACCCACAGGCTGAGAGAGTTAGCCAGGCAAGGTGGCAGGGATGTGACGTGGGCATTCCAGGCGAAGGGAGTGCCCCAGGCAAAGATGAGAGGAGAACAAGATCGTAGTGCATTATGGGAACAGCCCTTAGTCACCAAGGCATGAGAATAAGTTTGAAAAAAAAAAAAAAAAAAACTTCAGGCTGGGTGCAGTGGCTCACATCTGTAATACCAGGACTTTGGGAAGCCGAGGTGGCTGGATCCCTTGAATTCACGAGTTTGAGACCAGCCTGGCCAATATGGTGAAACCCCATCTCTACTAAAAATACAAAAAAAAAAAAAAAAGAAAGAAAGAAAGAAAGAAAAGAAAGCCAGGCATGGTGGTGCGTGCCTGTAATCCCAGCTACTCAGGAGGCTAAGGCAGGAGAATCGCTTGATCCCTGGAGCCAAGATCACACCACTGTACTCCAGCCTAGGTGGCAGAGCAAGACTCCATCTCAAAAAAAAAAAAAAAAAAAAAAAGAAAAGAAAACTTCAGAGACGTGGCTACGGACACCAGACCACATGGGGCTTTAAGTGCCAGGCTGAGGGTCTGGGACTTTGTCCTGAGGGCACTGAGGAGCCACGGGGGCGCTGTGGGCAGGGGAGGAGCAGGGTCAGCTCTGGGTGTAGAAGGAGAGGACAAGGCCTGAGCTGTGACCAGGACAGTGGGGCTGCAGAGGAGAGATGGCCGGGGGAGATTAAGAGAAGGACAGAAGAGGATTCAAAGAAGGTCTGTGTTATGTGGGGCTCTGAGGTCCATGGAGAAGCATCCTGGGTCACCAGCTTGAGGTCCAGAGGAGGTTACTGGAAGCTGGTTCCTGCACAGGTCTGGTCTGGAACTAGCTTTGATAAGGGGAGAATGAGGCCGGGCGCAGTGGCTCACACCTGTAATCCCAGCACTTTGGGAGGCCGAGGTGGGTGGATCACGTAAGGTCAGGAGTTCGTGAGCAGCCTGGACAACACGGTAAAACCCTGTCACTACTAAAAATATAAAAATTAGCCTGGTGTGGTGGTATGTGCCTCTAATCCCAGCTACTCAGGAGGCTAAGGTAGGAGAATCGCTTAAACCTAGGAGGTGGAGGTTGCAGTGAGCCGAGATAATGCCATTCCACTCCAGCCTGAGCAACAAGAGCAAAACTCTGTCTCAGAAAGAAAGAAAGGGAAGGGAGGGAGGGAGGGGAATGCCTCCAGTTACCAATGGGGAAAATGAGGCTCAGAGAACACAGTGGCCTGCTCAAGCTCACAAAGTGAGCAAAGGAGGGGACTTGTGGCCACCTGGCTGGGGGTGGAGGGAAATGCAGGGAGGAGTCTCCAGACCTTTGCATGCGGTCAAAGATCAGAGCCACTGACCTCACCTTGGTCTCCCTTCACCCCCTACAGGTACCCAGCCCTGCCCCGTCCCCTCACCCAGCAGACTCTGACCTCCCAGCCGGACCCCAGCAGTGAGGAGCGGCCACCCGCCCTGCCCTTACCCCTGCCAGGTGGCGAGGAAAAAGCCAAACTCATCGGGCAGATTAAGCCAGAGCTGTACCAGGGGACTGGCCCTGGTGGCCGGCGGGGCGGCGGGGCCCCAGGCTCTGGAGAGGCTGGCTCAGGGGCACCGTGTGGCCGCATCAGCTTTGCCCTGCGATACCTCTATGGCTCGGACCAGCTGGTGGTGAGGATCCTGCAGGCCCTGGACCTCCCCGCTAAGGACTCCAACGGCTTCTCAGACCCCTACGTCAAGATCTACCTGCTGCCCGACCGCAAGAAAAAGTTTCAGACCAAGGTCTGGAGCAGCGGTGGGCTGGACACTGGGGTCTCACAGAGAGGGGGCTGGGGGCCTGGACTCCTGGGTCTGAGGGAGGAGTAGGCTGGGGGCCTGGACTCCCGGGTCCTGTGGAGGAGGGGCTGGGGACCTGGACTTTTGGGTCCTGTGGAGGAGGGGCTGGGGGCCTGGACTCCCGGGTCCTGTGGAGGAGGGGCTGGGGGCCTGGACTCCCGGGTCCTGTGGAGGAGGGGCTTGTAGACACGGTGTCTGTCTCCTGTGGCCCACCCCCACCAGGTGCACAGGAAGACCCTGAACCCTGTCTTCAATGAGACGTTTCAATTCTCGGTGCCCCTGGCCGAGCTGGCCCAGCGCAAACTGCACTTCAGCGTCTATGACTTTGACCGCTTCTCGCGGCACGACCTCATCGGCCAGGTGGTGCTCGACAACCTCCTGGAGCTGGCCGAGCAGCCCCCTGACCGCCCGCTCTGGAGGGACATCGTGGAGGGTGGCTCGGTCAGTGGCCCCCTCCCCTGACCTTCCCCTTCCCAGGACCCCGAGACCCCCCGGGTTGCAAGCCCCCTGCGCTCAGACTTCATAACCATCTCACTTCTTGTCCCTGGATTTCTCTGTTAAAATGTATCGCACTGGGAAAGATTGGAAACTTACAGGCAAGAATAGAGAAAGATACAACGGACACCCTTCCTCTCCTTAAGGTCACCAAATATTATTGTCAGGCCTGAATCCGGTTTTCCAAGCTCTCACCCCTTTTGCCATCAGTGCCTTCCTGCCTCAACCCCATGACTCCTACCCTCTCACCCCACACTTCTGACTTCCAACTTCCTGACTTTCCAGTGTCTGGACTTCTGGAAACCCCAATCCCTCAATAATCGCTGAACTTCTAAATTTTCCAAAGCTCTGACATTGGAACTCTTTCATATTCTGACCTCGGTTTTTCCGTGGTCCCTGACCGAACCCTGATAGCCCAATCCCCCAGACCTCAGCCATCCTGGGGTCCCCAATATCCTGACACTCCCTAGTTCTCCCAGTATCCAGATTATAGGGCCCAGTGGCCTCTTCCTCATTCCTTAACACCCCTGCCCTCTGGCACCTCATTCTCCCCTATACCTCCAGCCCCTCCGCAGTCTCACTCTTAGGTCCTTGTTGTGTGTGTCCTGAGCTCTTCTGCCCCCAGATCTCAGAGCCTCAACCCTACAGCGCCCTTCCTCCAATTCTAATCTGTGGATTATCCAACATTCCAGGTCCCTGCCCATCTGGGGTAGCTGTGCATGTGTTTCAGGGCGGGCTGTCTTTATGTGAGGAAGGGACTAGCTCTGCCCACCTCATGGCCCTCCTCAAGGTCCTTTCCTTCTCTGAGCCTCAGTTTCCCCATCTGTCCAGTTGAGCTGGGTGCCTATAGCTCTTCCTGCAGGCTTCTTCATGGGGCTCTCCCCAGCCTGCCTGCTCGGCCCCTCCAAGCCCAGCCTCTGGGATTGAAGTGCCTCAGTTCCAAGGTCCCGTTCCCAGGGCCCCTGTATGTCCCACCAGCTCCCCCTCCCAGTCACCACCCGTGGCAGCCCCACACCAGAGCCTTCTTTCCATATCCATGCTGTGCAGGAAGTAGGGCATCTGAGTCTACGTCTCTCTCTCTCTGGTCTTTGCCCCTCCACTCTCATTCTAGGTCACTGTCACTCCCTCTGGATCTTTATACACCCCCAACCCACTGTCTCTGTCCCTTTCTCTCTCTGGGCCTCTGTCTCTGGGTCTCTATCTCTCTGTATCTGGGTCTCTGTACCCCCTCTCTGGGTCTCTGTCCCCCTCCTTCTCTGGGTCTCTGTCCCCCCCTCTCTGGGCCTCTGTCCCTTTGTCTGTGGGTCTGTTTTTTCATCTGTATCTCAGTGTTCTGGCTTCTGTCTCAGTCTATTTCTGTGTGTTTCTCATTTCTCTCTCTCTCTCTCTCTCTCTTTCTCTCTCTCTCTCTCTCTCTCTGTCTCCCTGTCTCCCTCTCCCCTTCTCTGTCTCCTCTCACTCATGTCTCTTCCAATCTTGCCTGCAGAACAAATAGGCTTTGATGGTCACGGGCGGCTGTGGCCAGGGAGTTACTGGGCCTTGGCCCAGAGTCAGATTGTTAAGTGGATGGGAAACCTGAGTGCTGGATGTCAGGGTGGAGAGCGGGAGGCTCCAGAGAGAAAATCAGGAAGAGTTGAAGAGGGCCTGAGGCAACAAGATATCGCTGACCTGTTCCCCAACTGCAGGAAAAGGCAGATCTTGGGGAGCTCAACTTCTCACTCTGCTACCTCCCCACGGCCGGGCGCCTCACCGTGACCATCATCAAAGCCTCTAACCTCAAAGCGATGGACCTTACTGGCTTCTCAGGTGAGGGTCCTGGGTCTAAGGGAAGAGGGGCTGGGGTCCCGGACCCCTGGGTCTGAGGGAGAGAGTCTGTGTTCCTTACTTCATCGCTGCTCCCAGACCCCTACGTGAAGGCCTCTCTGATCAGCGAGGGGCGGCGTCTGAAGAAGCGGAAAACCTCCATCAAGAAGAACACGCTGAACCCCACGTATAACGAGGCGCTGGTGTTCGACGTGGCCCCCGAGAGCGTGGAGAACGTGGGGCTCAGCATCGCTGTAGTGGACTACGACTGGTGAGGGGCGCAGTGGGGGTGGCGTGGGTGGCAGGAAGGCTGGGTGGGGACAGGCTCTTCCACCGCCCTCCCCCGGGCCTCACTGACCCCAACCCCCAGCATCGGGCACAACGAGGTGATCGGCGTGTGCCGCGTGGGCCCCGACGCCGCCGACCCGCACGGCCGCGAGCACTGGGCGGAGATGCTGGCCAACCCCCGCAAGCCCGTGGAGCACTGGCATCAGCTAGTGGAGGTGAGTGGGGTCCCGCACCGCACCCGCCCAGCACCCCAGCAGCCTCGGCCCCTTCATTCAGGCAACCAACGCGAACGTCTTTTTATTATTTTATTTATTTATTTATTTATTTATCTGAGACGGAATCTTGCTCTGTCGCCCAGGCTGGAGTGCAGTGTCGCGATCTCGGCTCACTGCAACCTCTGCCTCCCAGCTTTCAGCAATTCTTCTGCCTCAGCCTCCCAAGTAGCTGGAATTACAGGCATATGCTGCCACACCCAGCTAATTTTTATTTTTGTGTTTTCAGTAGAGACGAGGTTTCACCTTGTTGTCCAGGCTGGTCTTGAACTCCCGACTTTGGCCACCTTGGCCTCCAAAGAGCTGGGATTACAGGCGTGAGCCACCGCGCCTGTCTGCGTGTGTGTGTGTGTGTGTGTGTGTGTGTGTGTGTGTCAGAGTCTCGCCTTTGTTGCCCAGGCTGGAGTGCAATGGTGTAATCTCGGCTCACTGCAACCTCCACCTCCTGGGTTCAGGCAATTCTCCTGCCTCAGCCTCCTGAATAGCTGGGATTATAGTTGTGTGCCACCACGCCAGCTAATTTTTGTTGTAGTTTTTTAGTAGAGATGGGGTTTCTCCATGTTGGTCAGGCTGGTCTTGAACTCCCAACCTTGGCCGCCTCAGCCTCCCCAAGTGCTGGAATTACAGATCTGAGCCACTTCGTCCAGCCCACCTTGTGCCTTTATGAGCCACGGAGTCAGGCATCTTAGGTTCCAATCCCTGCTGTGCCAACTTCAGCTGTGTAGCTTACAGCCAGTTACCCAAGTGCTCTGTGCCTCAGTTTACATACTGGGAAATGGGACTGTTGATAGCATCTTCTGTTAGGATAGAGGTGAGATGTGCTGAGTTAAACGTTCTGTAAATGGTCGCTGCTGTTCTTACCCATGAGGCTAGTTGAAAATAGAGGGGAGGAACTGGGTGAAAATATTCAGGTGGGGGGGAGGTGGTTTATTTGTTTGTGTTGGGTTGTGTTAAGAGCAGGCAATTATGTTAAGGTTGTGTTAAGAGCCGTGACAATTACTTGATTGTAGCATACTGGGCAGGCAGCGACATTTTTTTTTTTTTTAATGGGGCGGAGTGAGGTGGCTCACACCTGTAATCCCAGCACTTTGGGAGGCTGAAGTGGGAGGATCATTTGAGCTCAAGAGTTCGAGACCAGCTTGGCCAAAATATAGTGAAACCCCATCTCTACTGAAAATACAAAAATCAGCTGGGTGTGATGGCGGGCACCTGTAATCCAAGCTACTCAGGAGGCTGAGGCAGGAGAATTACTTGAATCTGGGAGGCAGAGGTTGCAGTGAGCCACCATTATGGCACTGCACTCCAGCTTGGGCAACAGTGAGAGACTGTCTCAAAAAAAGAAAAGAAAAGAAAAGAAAAAGTCATTTAAGATCATCGCTTGGTCAGGAGAAATAAACATGGCCATTCTCTCAATAAAAAACAAGAAGAGCAAAGAAGTAGACTTAGAAAGTGTTATTGATAGATTTGCCTCCATTAAAAGCCAAGAAAGTAAAATTATTCAAATTCTGTCTAGGGTATATATGAAAGATTTAAATGTAAAACAGTATTGTGAATTTCAACACACTTACTCTTCATTTTTCAATATTTTTCAACTAGTTTAGCATTGGGGGAAAAATAAATTTAGAAAAAAATATATAAAAGCTTGGGCGGGCACAGTGGCTCACACCTGTAATCCCAGCACAGACCTTAGGAGGCCGAGGTGGGTGGATCACTTGAGCCTGGGAGTTTGAGACTAGCCTGGGCAACATGGGGAGGGCCTGTCGCTACAAAAATAATTTAGGAATTAGCTGGGCATGGTGGTGCATGCCTGTAGTCCCAGCTACTCGAGAGGCTGAGGCGGGAGGATCCCTTGAGCCCAGGAGTTTGATACCACAGTGAGCTATGATCTCACCACCACATTCTAGCCTGGGTAATGAAGCAAGACCCCCACTCCTTAAAAAAAAAAAAAAAAAAAAAAGGGCACATACTTTTCCTTTGGAATAGCAGTCCGATATGGCATGAGAATGGCCTTTTTAAAAAAATGGATATTTTGTTCATCATGGATTTTTTGGCGTTAATTCTGATTTTTTAAAAATATTGCATTAAGTATTCTTTTTTTAAATTTTTATTTTTATTTTTGTTGAGGCAATGTTACTCTGTCACCCAGGCTAGAGTGCAGTATTGCAATCTTGGCTCACTGCAACCTTCCCCTCCTGGGTTCAAACGATTCTCCTGCTCAGCCTCCCAAGTAGGTGGGAATACAGACATGTGCCACCACATCCTGCAAATTTTTTTTTTTTTTTTTTTTTAGTAGACATGAGGTTTCACCATGTTGGCCAGGCTGGTCTTGAACTCCTGACCTCAAGTGATCCACCCGCCTTGGCCTCCCAAAGTGCGGGGATTACAGGCGTGAGCCAGCTCGCCCGGCCAGTATTGCATTAAATATTCTTTATCTTGATTGCTGCATGTGCAGCACACATTTACATGTAGCACTGGGTGAAACTTTCACCACATCACCACATCACTGGCCCTGCTTGTGGGCTTCTTTCCAGTGATGATGAGGGACTCAACAGCTGGGCACAGAGCTCAGATCTGAGATTGGAAAAGACTGGGACTCTACGAAAGTGGACAGGATGGAGCTACTCCCTCCTTCTGTCATTCACTCATTCATCCCACAGACCTTCCCAGAAGTTTCTGGTGAGCCACTGCCCATGCTGGGCAACGCTGGAGGCACGGAGTCCGGGCGGAGTCCTAACTGCCCATGAATTTCAGCCCCTCGTGGTCCCTGTGGCCCCAGAAGGTCCTTCTGCACCCAGAGCTCCCCCTCCCTTCCCTTGCTCACAGCCCCCCTGTGGCTCCCCAGTGCCTCCAGGACAGAGTCTCAGCCCTTCTGAGCCATGCAGGACCTGCCCCACTCACCCCAACAGCTTCATCTCTCCTCGCATTTGCAGAGACTCCTCTTTTTGTGCCTCCATTTCCCCATCTGTAGAATGAAACTGTGATACCATCTGCCCATCACTTCAGGGCCAAGTGAGAAAGCACATCCTAAATAATGAAACAGGACTGACAGCTTATCCTGTTGATGATTAGCGTCTGTTTCAACTCTGTCCCTCACTCCCGAACCTTCTGGACTTTCCCCTTTAGGAAAAGACTTTGACCAGCTTCACAAAAGGCAGCAAAGGACTATCAGAGAAAGAAAACTCAGAGTGAGGGGTAAGGAGTCCAGCCACAGGGGTGGGGCTGAAGGTAGGGACTCCTGGGTCTGAGGGAGGAGGGACTGGGGCTTGGACTCCTGAGTCTGAGGGAGGAGGGGCTGGGCCTGGGTCTCCTGGGTCCTTGGGTGGTGATGGAGCTACAAGGGGTCATGGCACAGTTCCCTGCCATTGCTGACCCCTCCTTTCCTGCTCCACCGTGCAGGTCTGGCCTAGGCCCGGGATCGGACCAGGCTCCCTCAGGACCCCATCCTTTCCTGCCCGGACTGTGAATTCATCTCCTCGAAGCCATAACGTCCGAGCTGCTGGTGCAGGGCAGCCCCGGCCCTGGGCTTCCCGTCCCTGGAAGCGAGAGGATGGGAGGAGGCTGGCCCAGCTCCTTGTTTCAGTGTGGGGGGGCATTCAGCCTCCACTGTGTCTGTCTTTTCTTCCCTGGGGCTCCCCCTCGAGTCGAGGGGCCATGCATGTCTGGGGGACCCCTGCCCCTACAACCTTCTGTCTGTCTCTGTCTCTTTGCTCTGTGTCCGAGACTGGGTGTCCTGACCCCTGTTCTCGCCGTGAATGTCAATGGGCCATCTGCTGTGTCCTTCCAGACACACACACCTGTGTCCACCCCTTCTGTTCGCCACACCCCGTGTCTGGCCGGTCCCCCCACTGCTGCTGCTATCAACGCCAGAATAAACACACTCCATGGGCCTCACTCCACTTGGGCCTCCTGTCCTCTCTGAGACTGGGAAGCTGCATTGCAACACGCTGGCTCTGCGAGCAGACAAATTTGTGTTTCTTTCAATAACTGGGCAACTGAAGGATCTCTCTGGGCGCTGGTTTATAAAAATGGTGTTAGGATCACTGTGAGTACAGAACACGAAATGTAACCTAAAGCCATGAAGAGAATTGAAAGACCTCAACCATGGAAAGCCTGTGAACACAGAGGGACTTCAGGCATGGTTATATCCAGGTATTCAAGGGACTCTTTCACTTCTTTCCTTTTTTTTTTTTTGAGATGGAGTCTCACTCTGTTGCCCAGGCTGAAGTGCAGTGGTGTGATTTCAGCTCACTGCAACCTCCACCTCCTGGCTTCAAGTGATTCTCCTGCCTCAGCCTCCCTATTAGCTGGGATTACAGGCGCTCCCCACCACACCTGGCTAATTTTTTGTATTTTTGATAGAGATGGGGTTTTACCATGTTGGCCAGGCTGGTCTAGAACTCCTGACCTCGTGTGATCCGCCCGCCTCTGCCTCCCAAAGTGCTGGGATTACAGGTGTGAGCCACCATGCCTGGCTATTGACTTCTTTTTCAGGTAGGTCTTTCAAGTGGCAATGATATGGTCACTTGAACTCCAGGTGAATAATGCTGTATCTGTTATGAGGCCTTTGGCTGGGAAAAAAAAAAAAAAAAACCAGACTTCCCAACTGAAAGAGCTTAAATGAGAAAGCTGTTTTTGTGTGTTCTCTATCAAATCTTTCAAAGACAGACAGTTTGGCTGCTGAAGAACATCAGGCTCTGGTTGGCATCTCTGAGATTGGTGTTCATTCCCCTCCTGAGTACAAACTGTCTATAGCAGCATCGTGTTCTCACACAGTGGCATCTAAATCAGGCAGTATAGACTGGGGCCTCCCCGTCTGTGTTCCTCCTTTTTCCTCCCCAGAATAATTCTCCTTATTTCTCTCTTGTCAGAACCCAGCTCTATGGCTACCCCAAGCTGCAAAGCGGTCTGGGCAGTGAATATCTCATTTCCAGTCCCCATGGTGGAATGCGGGCTTTGCCTAGAGGAAGCATGGCTAGGGGAACGATTGTTGGGTAGGAAATTAACAGGATCTGCTGCAATTTTGAAAAATTAATAGGACTTGTTGTAATTGCCTTCAGAGCAGATAACTTCAGAGGAAACATTGTGAGAATCAGCTGTCCCTCAGCTGCTGTGTCATTCACGGACAGGATTCTGATTGGTCCTGCTCAGAGCTTGGAGACACCTCAGGCCAATCATTGGGTACAGTTTGGGGCACACTCTTGGGTCCGACTCCTGCCTTGGCTGACTCCTCCTCCTCCCCTGCCTATCTTCCCCAGGATTGGTCCAAAGACCTTCAGGACCTCTTCCCTTTTTGCTGGAGGGATGAATTCATCTCTTGCAAGCCAGTGTGTAGGGGTCCCTTGATTGACAGTTCCAACAGAATCACACAGCAATGGGCAAGGGACAGTCCCTCAAAGTAGCAGGTGTCCACTACATTCTACCCTCAGCTACTTGACACTAATTCACACCTACATTCCAGGACACAGTATTTCAAAAAAATCCCATTGCAAAAATGGATCCAATCACTGTGTCAGTTTGCTAGGGCTGATGTAACAAGTTACCATTACCTAGCTGAAAACAACAGAAATGTATTCTCTCACAGCTCTGGAGGCCAGAAGTCTGAAGTCAAGGTGGTACCGCCAGGCACAGTGGTTCATGCCTGTAAATCCCAGCACTTTGGGAGGCTGAGGCGGGAGGATCACTCAAGCCCAGGAGTTGGAGACCAGGTAAAATAGTGAGATACTCTTAAAAAAAAAAAAACAAAAACTAGGCACTGTGGCTCACACCTGTAATCTCAGCACTTTGGGAGGCCAAAGCAGACAGATCGCAAGGTCAGGAGATCGAGACCATCCTGACTAACATGGTGAAACCCCGTCTCTACTGAAAATACAAAAATTTGCCAGGCATGGTGGCACACACCCGTAGTCCCAGCTACTCGGGAGGCTGAGGCAGGAGAATCGCTGGAACCCAGGAGGTGGGGGTTACAGTGAGCCGAGATTGCACCACTGCACTCCAGCCTGGCATCAGAGCAAGACTCCGTCTCATTAAAAAAAAAAAAAAAAAAAAAAAAATTAGCTGGGCGTAGTGATGTTCACTTGTAGTTCCAGCTACTTTGGAGGCCGAAGTGGGAGTATTGCTTGAGCTCAGGAGTTTGAGACCAGCTTGGGCAGCATAGCAAGACCCTGTCTCTACAAATAATAGTATTTATAATACCAATAATAAAATTAGCCAGGCATGGTGGTGCTCACCTGTAGTCCCACCTACCTGGCGGCTGAGGCAGGAGGATCACTTGAACCCAGAGTTTGAGGCTGCGGTAGGCTGTGATGGCGTCACTGCACTGCAGCCTGGGCAAAGGCGTTGGTGAGGTTGTTTTCTTCTGAGGTTCTGATGGAGAATCTGTTTCCCACCTCCCTCCTACCTCCTGGTGGCTGCTGGTGATCCTTCACCTTCCTTGGCTCGTGGAGGCATCACTCCAGTCTCTGCTTCTGTCTTCCCTTTGCCTCTTCCCCTGTGTGTCTCTGTGTCTCAAATCTCCCTCTGCCTTTCCCTTATAAGGACACCTGTCACTGGATGTAAGAGACCACTCCAAATCCTGGACGATGCCATTTAGAGATCCTTAATTACATCCCAGAGACCTTTCTTCTAAATAAGGTCACCTTCACAGGTTCAAGGGCATAGGACATGGATATATCTTTCAGGGGCCACCGTTCAACCCATTGTAACCACCGTGAAAAACAGTTGGTCAATTTCTTATAAAGTTAACACAAACTTACCATAGGACTCAGCGATCCAGTTCCCACCTGTGAGAAATAAAAACATGTTCACATGAGTATTCACAACAGCCTTATTCATGATAGTCCCAATATAGAAATGCAAAAACAACATCAATGTCCATCAGTGAGAGGGTGGATGGTCAAACTCACCCATAACATGAACCACCTACTGATATGCATAGCACCATGGATAAATCTCAAAACCATGATGGCATGTGATATAAGCCAGACACAAGAGTATATACTGTAGGATTCCAGTTATGTGAAATTGTAGAAAGAAAATACTAACCTGAGCTGGGCATGGTGACTCCCGCCTGTAATCCCAGCACTTTGGGAGGCTGTGGTGGATTACTTGAGATCAGGAGTTCAAAACCGGCCTGGCCATCATGGTAAAACTCCGTCTCTACTAAAATAACAAAAATTAGCCAGGTGTGGTGGCACGCATGTGTAATCCCAGCTACTCGGGAGGCTGAGGCAGGAGAATCACTTGAGCCTGGGAGGCAGAGGTTGCAGTGAACCGAGATCATGACACTGCACTCCAGCCTGGGCAACAGAGCAAGACTCCATTTCAAAAAAGAAAGAAAGAAGGAAAGAAGAAGGAAGGAAAGAAGGAAGGAAGGGGAGGGGAGGGGAGAGAAGAGAAGAGACTAATATGTAGGGCAGAAAGTGGATCAGTGGTTGCCTGGTGGCTGTGGCAGTGGGTGGGTGGTTGTGGAGAGATTGATTACTAGTGGACACAGGAAACGTTTCCAGATCATGGAAGTTGTCACACAACTGAATACATTGTCAAAGCTTACTGGACTTAAAATTGGTTCATTTAAACTCTTGTTACATTGTTGCAAAATAAACTTTACCATCTTAGCCAAATTTTTTTTTTTGAGACGGATTCATCTTAGCCAATTAAAAAAAAATTTTTTTTTGAGACAGAGTCTCGCTGCGACGCCCAGGCTGGAGTGCAATGGTGCAATTTTGGTTCAGTGCAACATCTACTTCCTGGATTCAAGCGATTCTTCTGCCTCAGCCTCTGGAGTAGCTGGGATTACAGGCATGAGCCACCTTGCCCGGACTTAGCCAGTTTTAAGTGTACAGTAGCATTGTTGTGCAATCATCACCCTTACTCATCTCTAGATCTCTTTCCTCTTCAGAACTGAAACTTTGTTCCCATTAAGCAACTCACCATTCCCTTTTCTCCTCAGCCCCTGGCAAGCACATTCCACTCTCTGGGAAATTCTCCATGAATTTGACTACTCTAGGTACCTCATGTAAGTGGAATCATACAGCGTCTGTCTTTTTGTGATCGGACTGTTTCACTTAGCATGAATATCCTTAGACTTCACCCATGTTGTAGCATATGTTAGAATTTCCTTTCTTTTTAAGGTTTAATAATTTTCCATTATGTGTACATACCACATTTTGTTTATCTATTAATTCACTGATGAACAGTTGGGTTGCTTCCTTCACCTTTTGGCTATTGTAAATAATGCTGCTATGAAAATGGATTGGAAATATCTTTTTGAAATATTGGTACATTTTTGGCCAGGCATGGTGTGTGCCTGTAATCCCAGATACTTGGGAGGCTGAGGCAGGAGAATCGCTTGAACCCAGGAAGCGGAGGTTGCAGTGAGCCATGATCACACCACTGCACTCCAGCCTGGGTGACAGGGCGAGCCTCTTCTCCAGAGAGAGAGAGAGAGAGAGAGAGAGAGAGAGAGAGAGAGAGAGATAGAGAAAGGAAGAGGGGAAGGAAATAAATAAATATCGATACATTTTCTTGCACACAAATTATATCTTGATAAAGTTGGCTAAAACTACTACTCGTACCTAACATGATATAACCATTCCTAGTGCAACTGTAGAAGCATTCAACCTTCCCCAGAGGGAGGCATCCCAAAGCCACATCCAATCCACAGACCAAGATTTCTAGACACTGGCTATTCCTTTCATCAAGGACACATGGAATCTCTCTTTATCCAGAAAATTAATATTAAGTCTGGGTGCAGGGGCTCACGCCTGTAATCCCTGCACTTTGGGAGGCGGAGGCGTTCAAGACCAGCCTGGCCAACATGGCAAAACCCTGTCTTTACTAAAAATACAAAAATTAGCTGGGCATGGTGGTGCATGCCTATAATACCAGCTACTTGGGAGGCTGAGGCAGGAAGAATCGCTTGAACCCGGGAGGTGGAGGTTGCAGTGAGCTGAGATTGCGCCACTGCACTCCAGCCTGGGGGACAGAGCGAGACTCTGTCTCGAAAGAAGGAAGGAAGGAAGGAAGGAAGGAAGGAAGGAAGGAAGGAAGGAGGGATGGAGGGAGGGAGGGAGGGAGGGAGGAAGGAAGGAAGGAACGAACGAACGAACAAAAATTAATGTTAAATGAAATTGTAACCCACTCAGCATCCCATGCCCATGTATAACAGTGGAGGAAAATAGGGAAACCTATCACAATTGTCACTTGAAAGGGGAGAGAAGAGAAAGAAACAACATAGTATGGCCATTTGCTGAATTTATCAAGACTCTTCCACTTTCAAGAGACAGAAAACTGGCCTTTGAAAAAAAAACTATTGCTAGGCACGGTGGTTCATGCCTGTAATCCTGGCACTTTGGGAAGCTGAGGTGGGAGGATCACTAGAGCCCAGGAGTTCGAGACCCAGCCCTGGCAACATAGCAAGACTCCATCTCTTACCAAAAAAAATTCTTTTAAATAGCCAGGTGCCATGGTGTGCACCTGTAGTCCCAGCTACTCAAGAGGCTAAGATGGGAGGATCTCTTGAGCCCAGGAGGTCAAGGCTGCAGTGAGCCATGGTTGAGCCACTGCACTCCAGTCTGGAGGACAGAGAGAGACGACACCCAGTTTCAAAAAAAAATTATTAAAGTATAACATACCCACAAAGAACCTCACACATATCCAGTAAGTATGGATCAGATTATAGACTGAGCATACCATGTAAGCAGCCCTGGGTCATGAACCAGAGCATCACCAGCTCTCCAAGCCCCTCATGCTCCTTGCCAGTCACTTCTTCACCTCCAAGGTAACTACGACCCTGATTTCTGACACCATAAGTCAGTTTGCCTTGTTTTTGATCTTCATCTACTTGGAATCCTACAAGTGTACAGACTTATGTGTTGGAATTCTTTTTTCTTTTTATTTTTTTCTGAGACAGAGTCTCACTCTGTCGCCCGGGCTGGAGGGCAGTAGCATGATCTCAGCTCACTGCAACCTCCATCTCCTAGGTTCAAGCAATTCTCCTGCCTCAGCCTCCCAAGTAGCTAGGACTACAGGCACGTGCCACCACGCCCAGCTAATTTTTTGTATTTTTAGTAGAGACGGGGTTTCAACATGTTGGCCAGGAGGGTCTCTATCTCTTGACCTTGTGATCCACCCTCCTTGGCCTCCCAAAGTGCCGGGATTACAGGCGTGGGCCACTGCGCCCAGCCTGAATTCTTTTATTCTTCTTACATCTGTTGTTGAAGATTGTTGGAGGTTGTTCATTGTCATTGCTGTATAAAGAGTGTATTATGAGCCAGGCACAGTGGCTCACACCTATAATCCTAGCACTTTAGGAGGGTGAGGCAGGCAGATAGCTTGAGCCCAGGAGTTCAAGACCAGCCTGAGCAATATTGTGACTACCCAGTCTCTACCAAAAAAAAAAAAAAAAAAACCCAGAAATTAGTTGGGTGTGGTGGTGCACACCTGTAGTCTCAATTACTTGGGAAGTTGAGGTGGGAGGATGACTTGAGTTTGGGAAGCAGAGGTTGCAGTGAGCTGAGATCATGCCACTGCCCTCCAGCCTGGGTGACAGAGGGTGACCCTGTCTCAAAAAAAAAAGTATGCTATGGGGATACATAATAATCTATCCATTCTACAGTAGATTAGGTGGCTTCTGGTTTGGCACGACCACTTACAGTACTGCTATGTACACTGCATTTTGGTGAACATATGTAGGCATTTCTGTTGGGTATATACCTAGAAGTGTCATTGCTGGGTCCCAGGGTGTATACATGGTGTTCAAATGTTCATCTTTTTTTGAGATGGGCCAGGCTGGTTTTCAATTCCTGACCTCAAGTGATCTGCCTGCCTCAGTCTCCCAAAGTGCTGGGATTACAGGGGTGAGCCACCATGCCCGGCCTCATGTTCATCTTTAATAGACACTGCCAACCAGTTTTCCTGACTAATTTTCTCCATTTATACACCCTCCAGCAGTCTCTGAGAATTTCAGTTGCTCGCCAACATTTGGTATTGTTAGCCTTTTCAATTTTAGCAATTCTGGTGGGAGTGCAGCAGTATTTTATTATGGTTTTAATTTACCTTTCCCCCATGCCTAATGAAATTGAATACCTTTCCAAATACTGAGCCATATGAATATGCTATTTTGTGAAATGTCAATTCACACCATTTGTCCATTTCTTTATTGGATTTTCTGCCTTTTTTGAAGAACAGGTTAGTAGGAGTTCTTTATATATTCTCATGAGTCCTTTGTTAGAAAAAAATATTCTTCTCCCACTCCCTGGCTTGTCTTTTCATTCTCCTAATGGTATTTTTTGATGAACATAAGTTCCTATTTTAATATAGTCCAATTTATCAACATTTTCCTTTATAGCTAAGGCTTGTTTGTTTCCTGTTTAAGAAATATTTTTTGGCCAGGCACAATGGCTCATGCCTGTAATCACAGCACTTTGGGAGGCTGAGGCAGGAGGATCACAAGAGCCCAGGAGTGTGAGACCAACCTGGGCAACATAGCGAGACCCCATCGCTATTAAAACAGACAAGTAATAAAAGAAATGTTTTCTTAAGCTAAAGTTCTGAAGATATTCTACAATATTTTCTTCTAGAGGTTTTATTATTTAAGTTTAAACATTTAGCTCTACAACACATCTGGAATCAATTTTTGTGTACAGTGTGAGGTAGGGGGCATGTTGCTATCAATTGGATCAGCCCTATTTATTCAAAAAGATAATTTTTTGCTTCTCACTGCACTGCAATGTTGCTTTTGTCATAAACCAAGTGACTATATATTTGTGAAATTTTCCGGATTTTTCCATGTTGTTCTTTTGGTCTATTTGTTTTTCCTTGCAAGAGTATGCTGCTATAATTATTATCATAATAAGCTTTGCTCTCTGGAAAGTCCTCTGGCTTTTTTTTTTTTTTAAACAAAGGGAATTTGTTGACTTATAGAACTGAGCTATATAACTAGCTTCAGGCATAACTGGATCCAGGCACTAAAATGAATTTTGAGAAATACAGCTCATTTCCTACCTGGGCTTTACGTTTCTGTATTTTGACTTTCTTCTCAGGCAGAATCTCTTTCCTCATAATGGCAAACAGGGCCCACAGCAGCTCGAAGCTTCCATCCTATCATTTTAACAGCCTAGCAGAAAAGGGCTACTGCCTTCCTGAATGATGATACCAAGGTCTCAAGGTTAACTCTCATTGGCCCAACTTGGGTCACATGTCCATTTCTATAGCAATCATGCGTCTTAGTCCATGTTGTCTTGCTATAAAGGAAAACTTGAGGCTGGGTTATTTATTTATTTATTTATTTATTTATTTATTGAGACAGAGTCTTGCTCTGTCACCCAGGCTGGAGTGCAGTGGTGCAATCTAAGCTCACTACAACCCCCACCTCCCAGGTTCAAGTGATTCTTCTGCCTCAGCCTCTGCTGTAGCTGGGATTACAGGTGCCCGCCACCATGCCTGGCTAATTTTTTGTATTTTTAGTAGAGACAGGGTTTCACCATGTTGGCCAGGCTAATGTTGAACTTCTGACCTCAAGTGATCCACGAGGCTGGGTAATTTATAAAGAGAAAAGGTGTATTTGGCTTATGATTCTGCTGGCTGGAAGATTGGGCATTTAGGGAAAGTCTCAGGCTGCTTCCACTCTTGGTGGGAGGAGAAGGTAAGCAAGGATCACACGGCAATAGAGGACACAAGAGAGGCAGGTGTCAGCCTTTTTGTTTTTGAGACACAGTCTCACTCTGTCGCCAGGCTGGAATGCAATGGCGCGATCTAGGCTCACTGCAACTTCCACCTCCCAGATTCAAGCGATTCTCCTGCCTCAGCCTCCCAAGTAGGTGGGACTACAGGCGCCCCCCACCAGGCCCAGCTATATTTGTATTTTTAGTAGAGACGGGGGTTTCACCATGTTGGCCAGGATGGTCTCGGATCTCCTGACCTCACGATTTGCCCACCTCGGGCTCCCAAAGTGCTGGGACTACAGGCATGCGCCACCATGCCTGGCTGTGTCAGCCTCTTTTTAACAACCAGTTCTCATGGGAATTAATGGAGGGAGAACTCACAAACCCATACTCCCAGGGAGGGCATTAATCTATTTGTGAGGGGTCCATCCTTGTGACCCAAACACCTCTCATGAGACCCCCATCTCCAACAGTGGGGAGCAAATTTCAACAATGAAATTTGGATGGTAGCCTGGCCAACATGGGGAAAGCCCGTCTCTACTAAAAATACAAAAATTAGCCAGCGTGGCACATGCCTTTAATGCCAGCTACTCAGGAGGCTGAGGCAGGAGAATCACTTGAACCCAGGAGGTGGAGGTCGCACTGAGCTAAGATGTGCAACTCTGCACTCCAGCCTGGGTGACAAAGCAAGACTCAGTCTCAAAAAAAAAAAAAAAAAAAAAAAAAAAAAGGATGGGATGAACATCCCAACTATGGCATATGGTACCAGGGTGATGAAGCATTCAGATTGGCCAGGTCTGACTCTTGTTCTCACACTTATATCCCTGGCAGGGTCCACTCAAAGAATGTATATTTTGCATAGGGGGGAGTAATAGAAAATCAGACGTTTAAGAGAATAAAAAGAGAAGCAACAGACTGTGAGAATATATTTCAAAACACCTATCAGATAAAAAGCTGGTATCCAGGCCAGTTGTGGTGGCTCACGCCTGTAATCCCAGCACTTTGGGAGGCCAAGGTGGGCAGATCACCTGAGGTCAGGACTTCAAGACCAGCCTGGCCAACATGGCAAAACCCTGTCTCTACTAAAAATACAAAAATAAGCAGGACGTGGTGGTGGGCACCTGTAATCCCAGCTACTCGGGAGGCTGAGGCAAAAGAATCACTTGAACCTGGGAGGTGAAGGTTACAGTGGCCAAGATCAAGCCGCTGCACTCCAGCTTGGGCAACAGAGCAAGATTCTGTCCCCCCACCCCCCAAAAATATCCAAAAATTAAAAGCTATTAGAAAGTTGAAAATCCAAATCACTAATAACACCAAATGCTGGTGAGGATAAGGAACATCAGGAACTCTTACTCCCTGCTGGCAGTAATGCAAATTGGTACAGCCACTTTAGAAGACAGTTTGGCAGCTTCTTACAAAACTAAACACTCTTACCATATATCACAGCACTCATGTTCCTTGGTATTTACCCAATGAGATGAAAACTTACATCCACACAAAAACCTGAAGACAAATATTCATACCGGCTCTGTACATAATTGCCAGAACTTGGAAGCAATCAAGATGTCCTTCAGGAGATGAACAAACTGCGATACATCCATACAATGGAATATTATTCAGTTATAAAAAGAGATGGGCTCTCAAGCCATGAAAATATATGGGGGAAACAAAAATACATATTGCTAAGTCGAAGAAGCCCATAGAAAATGACTACATAAGGTATGATTCCAACTATATAACATTCTGGAAAAGGAAAAACTATAGAGACAGTTTAAAAAAAAAATCAGTGGGCCGGGCGTGGTGGCTCACGCCTGTAATCCAAGCACTTTGGAGGCCAAGGCGGGTGGATCACCTGAGGTTGGGAGTTCAAGACCAGCCTGACCAACATGGTGAAACCCTGTCTTTGAAAAAAAAAAAAATCAGTGGGTTTTTAGGGGTTTGGGAGAGGGAAGAGTGAATCAGCAGAGCTCACCTGACTTTTAGGACAGTGAAATCACTCTGTATAATACTATAAAGGTAGATACATGTCATTATATAAATTTGTTTAAACCCATAGACTATATAACACTAAGAGATGTAAACTATGGACTTTAAATTTGCTGTAAATTTAAAACTGCTCTTTAAAAAAAGACCTACTTCAAAAAACAAACAAACAAAACAACTATAGAATGTACAAGGTCTCACACAAAGAGTGGACCTTAATGTAAACTACAGATTTCAGCTAATAATAATGTATCAGTATCGGCTTATTAATTGTAACAACTGTAGCACAGTAACAGAATGTAAACAGGAGAGATGGGGGCGATGAAGGGGGATAGAGAAACTTTCCATACTTTTCATTTGTTTTTTTTTTTCTGTAAACCTAAGACTGCTCCAAAAAAAAAAATTATTAATAAAGAAGAATATCAAAGATAACAGATGTCATTCGGGCAAAAACAATAGTTGTACATTATATAGATCCAAGCTGCCCTAGGTGTTCACTCTAATCACAGTTTGCACGTTGGGGCATAATTAAGGAGTATACAAGAGATAAAGGCGCCGGCTGCAGTGGCTCACGCCTGCAATCCCAGCAGTTTGGGAGGCCGAGGCGGGCAGATCACCTGAGGTCAGGAGTTTGAGACAAGTCTGGTCAACATGGTGAAACCCCGACTCTACTAAAAAACAAAGGTGGTGTGTGTTTGTAATCCCAGCTTCTTGGGAGGCGGAGACAGGAGACTTCTTTGAACCCAGTGCGCAGAGGTTACAGTAAGCCGAGATCACAGCATTGAACTCCAGCCTGGGCAACAGAGCAAGATTCCGTCTCAAAAAAAAAAAAAAAAAAAAGAGAGAGAGAGAGAGAGAAACCATGCTGAAGTAATTTAAAAACACTATTGGTAACACGGAAATTTTTTTTTTTTTTTTTTTTAATGAATGAGAGGTTCTTATGCTGCCCAGGTTGGTTGGCCTTAAACGAATAGCCTCGCCTCCTCAAGCGCCAGGACAACTGGCCTGAGCCACCCCGGCCCCGGGGTGTGGCTTCTCCTTTCGTCCCTTTAGTGTCGCACAGACGGTTGTATCCAATCACGAGAGGCTTACTCCTGACGTCACCAGTCCTCAAGGCCAGGGAGGGCCCTACGTTCCATGGCGCCCCCTGGCGGCAGCAAAGGGATCTGTATCTGAGAGAGAGCAGCCAATGGGGTCAGCTGACTCCAGCAGGGATCCCGTGCCATGTCCAACACCTCTCACGCCCACGTGGCGACTCAAGTCACTTTCCATCTCCACATCCCCAGTTCTTGTGGAAGAAATCCGGCTGAGAGAGAAATGCGAAAGGTAGGGAAGATGCAGATTCCCTGGCATCCAATTATATACAATCCTTGACTCGCCAGCCATCCAGAGTAGTGGGTCCAACGAAGTGGCGCAGGTATCCAATTAGGTAGGGCAGGATTGCCATGATGACACGAGTCTCTACAGGGTTTCCAGGGTCGGTGAGCTCTAGCGCTGAGCGCACCGTGGCGCTTGGCAAGGCGTGGCCATCTACTCCAGCAAGCGCGCGCTGGTCAAAGGCAGCCAATAAGGCGGGGACAAGCCTCCAGGACATCACTAGTTGCCTAGCAGGCCGCCGGAGCGTGTGAGCTCGCGCGTGAGTTCCCCTGAGCTCCCGCGAGCCTGCAGGCTGGACGCGCGCGCCTGTTCCAGGGTGGTGATTGGTGCGCATGCGCTGATGCTTCCGACTGTCTTTGTTTTTTAAGTCTGAAGGGAGATAAAGGGCGGGAAAGGGCGTGAGGCGAGGCGACGCGAGAGGCGAGAGGCTCTGAGGAGAGCGTCAGACTGACTGATGGACCTCGGGGTGGCCCCTCAGCCCCAGGACATGACTAGAAGACGATGTGGCCCCCTAGAAAACATCCAGAGACTGAGGGGAGGAAACAAACAGCTCTGAGGGGCAGAGCCCCCCACAGGCGCAAACCCAGAGGAGCAGAGGACGATTCGCAGACAGAAGGAAAGACGCTGGGAAGGAGCCGGGGGTGACAGAAAGAGAAGGAGACGGGGAAGGACCCTGAGGCGATGGAGACAGGGCCTCCGACCAGGAGCGACAAGAGGGGCTGTGACAGAGACGCGACAGGGAGAAGACAGTAGCGAGGACAGTGCAGACGTGGGATCAACAGCGACGAAGAGGATAGAGTCTGAGGCAAAGGAGACAGGACCAGCGAGAGAAGACAGTGAATCAGATGGGAGCGAACTGGAGAGGGGACGAAGACAAGAACCCCAGGGGCCAGGATGGAGACCAAGGGGTATAAGCAAGATGGAGAGAGGGCCAGGCACAGTGACTCATGCCTGTAATCCTAACACTTTGGGAGGCCAAGGCGGGAGGATCACTTGAGGCCAGAAGTTCGAGACCAGCCTCGCCAACATGGTGAAACCCTGTGTCTACTAAAAATAGAAACATTCGCCAGGTGTGGTGGCACGTGCCTGTAGTCCCAGCTACTGGAGAGGCTGAGGCAGGACAATCCCTTGAACCCGGGAGGCGAAGGCTGTAGTGAGCGAACCTAGGAGGCAAAGGTTGTAGTGAGCCGAGATTACACCACAGGTCTCCAGCCTGGATGAAAGGGTGAGACTCCAGAAAGAAGTAAGAGAGGGAGAGATGGAGAGAGGGAGAGAGAGAGAAGAGGAAGGAGAAGAGAGAAGAGAGGAAGGAAAAGAGAGAGACCAAGACGATGGATGGTAACAGAAACAGGGAGGACTGTAACAAAATGGACAGAGACCAAGAGACGGTGACAGGGGAGAAAGAGATAAGGGGATGTGGCAGACACAGAGAAGGTAAGAGAGAAGAGAGAGAACCAGAGGCAGATAACAGAAGTGATTCAGAGAAAAGTGACAAAAATAAGAGACAGTGTCAGAAACAAAGAGACAATAGCAAGTGAGGCAAAGAGAGCAAACTCAGATGCGGGGGCAGAGGTAATGGTGTCGATATCAGAGATTCAGGTAAAAATACTAGATTAGGAGTGCACAGAGAGGACAGAGAGATGATGGAAAATAGCAAAGACAGGCCGGGCATGGTGGCTTATGCCTGTAATCCCAGCACTTTGCGAAGTGGAGGTGGGCAGATCACTTCAGGTCAGGAGTTTGAGACCAGCCTGGCCAACATGGCAAAACCCTGTCTCTAAAAAAAGAAAATATAAAAATTAGCTGGTCATGGTGGTGTGCACCTGTGGTCTCAGCTATTCGGGAGGCTGAGGCAGGAGGATCACCTGAGCCAGGAAGATCAAGGTTGCAGTGAGCTATGATGATGTTACTACCCTCCAACCTGGGAAACAAAGGGAGTCCCTGACCCTACAAAAAAAAATTAAAATTAGCCAGGCATGGTGGTGGTGGCACACATCTGTTTTCTTAGCTACCCAGGAAGCTGAGATGGGAGGATTGCTAGAGCCTGAGAGTTAGAAGCTGCAGTGAGTGGTGTTCATGCTACTGGACTCCAGTCTCTTCTTGGCAACAGAGTGTGACTGGCTTAAAAAAAAAAACAGAAAGAAAAGAGCAGAGAAGTGGAACAGAAGTTGAGAGGACAGAGACAGTTAGAAAGTAGAAGGCAGGGAAAGAGACCATGACAGACATACAGGAGACAGAAACCGAGCAAGGGACAGAGATAGAGGATTCAGAGTGGGAGGAGACAGAGCCAGAGGGAACAGCAACAGAATGCACACACTCTGAGCGGAGGGCAGTTGTGGTGATGCT
This sequence comes from Cacajao melanocephalus, assembly GCA_963573385.1. Taxonomy (NCBI): domain Eukaryota; kingdom Metazoa; phylum Chordata; class Mammalia; order Primates; family Pitheciidae; genus Cacajao; species Cacajao melanocephalus. Next base: position 173,573 of record CAUYLG010035586.1, read on the forward strand.
ACCAGGGTGAGCATAACAGAGCCCATTCAATGACACAGAGAGAGGTGAAGTTATAGAGGCAGAGAGCGTGATGTCAGACAGAAGGGATGATAATATAAAAAGGATGTGATGGAAAGAGAAAAGGCATTGAGGCCAGATGGGGATAGATGGAAGGTGCCTTACCAGGTGTCCAGCAGTGAGAGATTAGGGGTGTGGGCAGAGTTATAAACAGAATTGTATCTTACGGGGGAGGAGAGTGATGTGGAGTACATCACCGAGACCCGCCAGAGAAAGATAAGGACACAGAGACGGGGACTGAGTCACAGAGATGAATAGACAGAAAGGGCAAAGGGAAAGGAAATGAGAGGGTCAGAGCTGTTTGAGACTTCGTAAGGGGTGAGGACAACAGGCAAAAGCAAAGATAGGAAAGTGAGTAAAGACTTAGAGAGAGTGAGAGGGACCACAAACCCATGGGGAGCTGAGATCTGCCACTCATCCCAGTGCCTAAACCTAGGAAGTAATGAAACCAAGAATGTTTGAGGTTTTTTTCTTTCAGTTTGGTTAAGTTATGACCTTGATTTGGAATTGTGAGTTGAAAGATCTCAACACTGATTCTAGATTGGTGACCATGTTTCTGAATCCTCCAGTCTTCTTTCATTGGCCCATGGTAGCCGTGGCACAAAGCAGTATGCAAAATCACTCTTTTTTCATTCATTTATTAAACAACTATTGAGTATTCACTCTGAACCAGGCATCATTCTGGGTACCGATGAGGTGACAGCAGAAAACAAAATCCATACACCCACGCAGATTTCAACTTAGTTGGTGGACAAATAAATATATAATGTCAAGTAGTGTTAAGTGCTTAGAAGAGAAATTAAGCAACGCTGACAGAACAGAGTAGTTGAGGTTGCTGACAATGGCAGAGTAGGTTATTTAGACCAACGTTCCCACTAAAAGCAACTAAAATTGCTGGATACATTTTTTGTGTGTGTGGCTTGAAAGTATTGGCCTGCCACAGTAGCCTGTGCCTATAGTCCCAGCTACCTAGGAGGCTGAGGCAGGAGGACCCCTTGAGGCCAGGAGTTCGAGGCTGTTGTGCACAATTAATACAATCATGAATAATCACTGCATTCCAGCCTGGGCAACAATTTAGCAAGTTGTTAAGCAAATTGTTAAGGCAACAATTTTTCCTTAACATTTACGTACGAAGGAAAAAAAAATTTTTTTTTAATGAATGAGAGGGTCATTATGCTGCCCAGGTTGGCCTTGAACGCATAGCCTCGCCTCCTCAAGCGCTAGGAGAACTGGCCTGAGCCACCGCGGCTCCAGGGGCGTGGCCTCTCCTTTCGTCCCTTTGACCGCATATTAACTGATGTAGCCAATCACGAGACGCTTGCTCCTGACGTCACCAGTCCGCAAGGCCAGGTAGGACCCTGCGTTCTTTGGCGCCCCCTGGAGGGAGGAAAGGGACCTGTATATGAGAGAGAGCAGCCAATGGGGTCAGCTGACTCCAGCAGGGTTCCGGTGCCAGGTCCAACACCCCTCACTCCTCCACGGCGACTCAAGTCACTTTCCGTCTCCACGTCCCGAGTGCTTGGGGAAGAAATCCAGGTGAGAGAGAGAAATGTGGAAGGTAAGGAAGATCCAAATTCCCTGGCATCCAATTATATACAATCCTTGACTCGCCAGCCATCCAGAGTAGTGGGTTCAACAAAGTGGCGCAGGTATCCAATTAGGTAAGGCAGGGTTGCCATGACGACACGAGTCTCTACAGGGTTTCCAGGGTCAGTGAGCTCTAGCGCTGAGCGCACCGTGGCGCTTGGCAAGGCGTGGCCATCTACTCCAGCAAGCGCGCGCTGGTCGGAGGCAGCCAATAAGGCTTCGTGACGTCACTAGTTGCCGACGTGGCCGCCGGAGCGTGTGTGTTCGCGCGAGTGAGTTCCCCTGAGCTCCCGCGAGCCTGCAGGCTGGACGCGCGCACCTGTTCCAGAGTGGTGATTGGTGCGCATGCGCTGATGCTTCCGACGGCCTTTAAACGGGGAGAGAAAGGACGGGAAATGGCGTGAGGCGAGGCAAGGCGACGCGAGGCGACGCGAGAGGCCAGAGGCTCTAAAAAGAGGGTCAGACTGGCTGATGGACCTCGAGGTGTCCCCTCTGCCCCAAGGCAGACCTAGAAGAGGACGTGACCCCCTAGAAAACATCCAGAGACTTAGAGAAGAAAACAGTTCCGAGGGGCAGAGGACGATTCGCAGACCGAAGGAAAGACGCTGGGAAGGAGCCGGGGGTGACAGAAAGAGAAGGAGATGGGGAAGGACCCTGAGGCGATGGAGACAGGGCCTCCGACCAGGAGCGACAAGAGGGGCTGTGACAGAGACGCGACAGGGAGAAGACAGCAGCGAGGACAGTGCAGACGTGGGATCAACAGCGACGAAGAGGATAGAGTCTGAGGCAAAGGAGACAGGACAAGCGAGAGAAGACAGTGAATCAGATGGGAGCGAACTGGAGAGGGGACGAAGACAAGAACCCCAGGGGCCGGGAGAGAGACCAAGGGGTTTAAGAAAGACCAGAGAGAGAGCCGGGCGTGGTGGCTTACACCTGTAATCCCACCACTTTGGAAAGCCAAGGTGGGAGGATCACTTGAGGCCAGAAGTTTGAGACCAGCCTCGTCAACATGGTGGAACACCATCTATATTAAAAATACAAAAATTAGCCTGGTGTGGTGGCACGCACCTGTAATCCTAGCTACTTGCGAGGCTGAGGCAAGAGAATCACTTGAACCCCAGAGGCAGTGGTTATAGTGAGCCGAAGTTGTGCTATTGCACTCCAGCTTGGATGACAGTGAGACTTCATCGAAAGAGAGTGAAAAGGAAAGAAAGAGAGAAGGAAAGAGAGAGAGGGAGGGAGGAAGGAAGCAAGGAAAGGGAGAGAAAGAAAACAAAACCGCTTTCTTTCGTCATCCATAAGGAGCAACTCCTCGTGTTCAAATTTTATGAGGAGATTGCCACAATTCAGGTAATTCAGAAGTAGGATCTTAAGGCTTTACTTCAAATTTCAGGTTCCTTGCTAAGTCCACCACATCTGATATGACTTCTTCCACTAAGGTCTTGAACTTCTCTCACAGTTATGGTGAGTGCTGGGATCAACTTCTTCCAAACCCCTGTTAATGTTGATTTTGGACCTCCTCCCATGAATCACAAATGTTCTTAATAGCATCTAAGAATGGTGAATCCTTTCCAGAAGGTTGTCAATGGACTTTGCCCAGATCCATCAGAGGAATCACTATCTATGGCAGCTGTGCCCTTATGAAATGTATTTCTGAAATAATAAGACCTGAAAATTAAAATTACTTCTTGATCCATGAGCTGCAAAATGGACGTTGTGTTACCAGGTATGAAAACAATGCTAATCTTGTACCTCTCCATCAGAGCTCTTGGGTGACCAGGTATATTGTTAATGAGCAGTAATATTTTGAAAGAAATATTTTATTTTTCTGAGCAGTAGATCTCAACAATGGGCTTAAAATATTCAGTAAACCGTGAAATAAACAGATGTGCTGTGATTCAGGCTTTGTTGTTCTATTTCTTGAGCACAGGCCTACTAGATTTCGCATAATTCTTAAGGGCCCTAGAATTTTCAAAATGGCAAATGAGCACTGGCTTCAATTAAAGTCACCGGTTGCATGAGCCCCTGACAAGAGAGTCAGTCTATCCTTTGAAACTTTGAAGCCAAATACTGAATTTTCCTCTCTAGCTATAAAAGCCCTAGATGGCATGTTCTTTTCATAGAAGGCTGTTTCATCACATTGCAAATCTGTTGTTTAGTATAGCTGCTTCTCATCAATTATCTCAGCTAGGCCTTCTGGATAACCTGCTGCAGCTTCTCTGTCAGCACTTGCTGCTTCAACTTGCACTTCTTCACCCCACCTCCCAGATGGAGTCTCACTGTTACCCAGGCTAGAGTACAGTGGTGAGAGCTTGGCTCACTGCAATCTCCACCACCCAGGTTCAAGTAATTACCCTGCCACAGCCTGTCGAGTAGCTGGAATTACAGATATGTGCCACCACGCCCAGCTAATTTTTGTATTTTTAGTTGAGGTGGTGTTTCACCATGTTGGCCAGGCTGGTCTTGAACTCCTGACCTTGTGATCTGCCCACCTTGGCCTCCCAAAGTGCTGAGATTACAGACGTGAGCCACTGTGCCTGGCCTCACCTTGCACTTCTGTATTATAGAGATAGCTTTTTTCCTTAAACCTCATAAACTAACCTTTACTAGCTTCCAACTTTTCTTTTGCGGCTTCCTTACCTCTCAGCCTTCACGTATTTGAAGAGCGTTAAGGCCTTACTCTGCATTAGGCTTTGACTTAGGTGAAAACTGGCTAGTTTGATCTTCCATCTAGACCACAAAAGCTTTCTTCACATCAGCAATAAGGCTGTTTTACTTTCTTGTTATTCATGCATTCACTGGAGTAGCACTTTTCATTTCCTTCAAGAACTTTTCCTTTGCATTTACAACTTGGCTAATCGGTGCAAGAGGCCTTTTCTTTGGCCTAGCAGAGCTTCTAACATGCCTTCCTCACTGAACTTAATCATTTTTAGCTTTTAATTTAAAGTGAAAGGCATGTGACTCTCCCTTTCACTTAAGTGCTTAGAGGCCACTGCAGAGTTGTCGATTGGCCATTTATTTTTTCCGAGACTCTGTCGCCCAGGCTGGAGTGCAGTAGTGCAATCTCGGCTCACTGCAACCTCTGCCTCCCAGGTTCAAGCGATTCTCGTGTCTCAGTCTCCTGAGTAACTGGGATCACAGGCGCGCACTACCACACCCAGATAATTTTTGTATTCTTCATAGATACAGGGTTTCACCATGTTGGCCAAGATGGTCTCGATCTCCTGACCTCATGATCTGTCCACCTCGGCCTCCCAAGGTGCTGGGATTACAGGCTTAAGCCACCGTGCCCAGCCGAAAGTGGCCTAATTTTAATATTGTTGTGTCTCAGGGAATGAGGAGGCCCAAGGAGAGGGAGAGAGACAGGGGAAAGGCCAGTTGGTAGAAAAGTCATAACACACACAACATTTATAGATTAAGTTCGCCATCCCATACAGATGTGGTTCATGGCATCCCTAAACAATTATGATAGCAACATCAAAGATTGCTGATCACGAATCGCCATAACTGACAGAATGATAATAAAAAGTCTGAAATATTGGAGAATTATCAAAATGTAAACAGAGACATTAAGGGAGCACATGCTGTTGTTAAAATGGTGCTGATAGACTGGCTCAACATGGGATTACCACAACAGACCTTCAATTTGTTAAAAAAAAAAAAATCTGCAAAGTGAAAATAAAGCAAGGAGCAATAAAAGGAGGTGTACACGCAGTTACACATTTCAAATGTTTGAAATCATACAGAATACATATGGTCATTAGCATAGGAAGGTGGTTATAATTTAATAAAAAGATAACTTTAGGCTGGATGTGGTGGCTCACACCTGTGATCCCAGCACTTTGGGAGGCCAAGGCTGGTGAATCATTTGAGGTCAGGAGTTTGAGACCAGCCTGGCCAACACGGTGAAACTTGTCTCTACTAAAAATACAAAAAATTAGCCAGGCACAGTGGTGGGCGCCTGTAATCCCAGCTACCCCAGAGACTGAGGCAAGAGAATTGCTTAAGCCTGGGAGGCAGAGGTTGCAGTGAGCTGAGATCACCATTGCACTCCAGCCTGGATGACAGAGCGAGACTCTGTCTCAATTTTTAAAAATTAAGATAAAAAATAATAACAGCTTTAAAAATTCTCAAGTCCTGGGTGTGGTCATGCCTGCAATGCCAGCACTTTGGAAGGCTGAGGTGGGAGGATTGCTTGAGCCGAGGAACTTGAGATCAACATGGGCAACATGGGGAGACCCTGTCTCTACAAAAAGTTCAAAATTAGCCAGGTATGGTGGCACACACCTGTAGTCCCACCTACTCAGAAGGTTGAGGTGGGAGGATCACTTGAGCCCAGGGAGGCCGAGGTTGCATTGAGCAGAGATTGCGCCACTGCACTCCAACTTGGGTGATAGAGTGAGACCTCATCTAAAAAAAAAAAATCTCATAACTCCTAGGTCAATGAAGAAATCCTAATGGAAACTGTAAAACACTTTTAACTGTATGGTTAAAAAAAATACGATATATTTTTAAATGTGAATACGTAAAGCAGAACTTCAAGGAAAATTCATGGCACTAAATACATCCATCTAGTTATTAAAAGAATAACAAAATAAATCCAAGAAAAGGAAATGGAAAAGATAATAACAAAAAGAAATCACATAGAAAACAAACGTAGAGTTGGGATAATCAACTACACCAAAGCTGGTTACTTGAAAAGCCTAGTAAGATAGTCAAACCTTCAGTGATGTTGATTAAAAAGAGAAAGAAAAAGCACAAATAGCCATTATCAGGAATTTTTTAAGGGGAACGTTACTACATGGGCTCCAGAGAGTGAAGGAGTAAAATTTTATGTTAAGAACAACTTTACAATAACAAATTTAAAAATACAGCTGAAATGGACAAATTCCTAGAAAGCTATAACTTACCAAAAATGACTCAAGATAAAATATAGCATTCAGTTAGTCCAAAACCATGAAACAAATCAAATGAATAATTTTTAAAAGATTAACTACAAAGAAAATTCTGGTCCAGATAGCGTCACTGGCACTAAATGTTGCTAAACATTTAAAAAGGAAATAATTCCAGGCCAGGTAGAGTGGTTCAGACCTGTAATCTCAGCACTTTGGGAAGTGGGAAGATCACTTGAGGTTAGTAGTTCGAGACCAGCCTGGCCAACATGGCAAAACCCTGTCTTTACTCAAAATACAAAAATTAGCCAGCCATGGTAGCTCTTGCCTGTGATCCCAGGTACACTGGATAAGGCATAAGAATCACTTGATTCTGGGAGGCAGACGTTGCAGTGGGCTGAGGTCGCGCTACTGCTCTCCAGCCTGGGCAACAGAGTGAGACTCTGTTTTGAAGAAAGAAGGAAGGAGGGAGGGAGGGAGGGAAGAAGGAAGGAAGGAAGGAAGGAAGGAGGAAGGAAGGAAGCTATTTTTTTTTTTTTTTTTTTTTTAGATATGCGGTATCGTTAAAGGAAGGAAGGTTGGAAAGAAGGAAGGAAGGAAGGAAGCTAGCTAGCTAATTTTTTTCTTTTGTAGAGATTAGGTCTCATTATGTTGCCCAGGCTGGTCTTGAACTCCTGGACTCAAGTGATCCCCCTGCCTCGGCCTCCCAAAGTGCTGGGATTACAGGTGTGAGCCACTGCCTAGCTGATGGTCTGCTGTGAATGTGGACCCTTCATACCTCCACTGTCACATGCTACAGTGAACTAAAGAGACCACCACCAGGGACAGGGTAGGGGGTGACCACCTTGAGACCTCTGGTTAGAAATAACATGGGTGGGGCTGGGCACAGTGACTCACGCCTGTAATCCCAGCACTTTGGGAGGCCGAGGTGGGCGGATCATGAGGCCAGGAGATCGAGACCATCCTGGCCAACATTGTGAAACCCTGTCTCTACTAAAATACAAAAAAATTAGCCAGGCGTGGTGGTGTGTGCCTGTAATCCCAGCTACTCGGGAGACTGAGCCAGGGGATTCGCTTGAACCCAGGAGGTGGAGGCTGCAGTGAGCTGAGATCTCGAGCCACTGCACTCCAGCCTAGCAACAGAGCGAAACTCCATCTCAAAAACTAAAAAAGCAGGCAACATGGTGCTGGCCAGGTAGAGAACTCATCTGCATAATTAAAGATTAGGGTGGGGCAACCAGCTCCTTCACAGCTATGCAGATGACACACCTGGTCCCACCAATCTCTCATCCCCTATTTAAATAAGACACTGCCTCCTTAAGCTCACCTATAAACACCCCCCACCACCACCACCCGGTCATTTCACCATGGAACCAGAAGACCGACTTGGGAGCCCCTCTCTCTCTGCAGGAGAGAGAGCTTTTCTCTTTCTTTCATCTATTAAACCTCCACTCTTAACTTCAAAGAAAATTAAAAAAAAAAAAAGAAAAGAAAAGAAAGACCTTCTGTGTGTAAAAGAGCTAACAAGGCCAGAATTCAAAACCTCCTTCATATCTTTGCTGTGTGTCCCGGGGACTCAGTGTCACTCTAATCTTGAGTTCTCCCAAGTGTGGAAAGAGGGAAAAGAGAGAAATATAATCTAGGAAGGAGATCCAAAAGAGGTTGAAATCTTCCCCGTTTTATAGCCCCTGCTCAGTAGATTCCAAAAGTAAGGCTGAGAGATGCTCTCAAAGAGGTTGAGTGAAGTGATCACAAAGAGCCTTTTTACACTTCCCACAGAGAGCTCCCACCTTTAATTCCTTGATCCAGTGGTTTATGACCTATATCAAAACTCCTCTTCAGGATCGGAGGGAGGGGCTGAGCATCCCGGACTCCCTGAAGATACTCTCTCTCTTCTCTCCTTTTTGATGCCTTGCTGGCAATACAGCTTGGAACACAGCAGGACTTCATAACCTGCGGCCTGACTTCGGAGGTCAAAGGTTTCCCTGATATTGTATACAAAGGTTTGTCCATATGTGTTTTTCTCAAGGGAAAAAAAAATGTATAGCTGTCATCAGATTCTCAAAGGATTATTCCACTTGCAAAGGACAGACCCCAATTCAAATTGGCTAAATTTTATAAAGGGAATGCATGGCCAGGCATGGTGGCTCACACCTGTAATCCCGGCACTTCAGGAGGCTGAGGTGAGCAGATCACTAGAGGTCAGGAGTTCGAGACCAGACTGGCAAACATGGTGAAACCCTGTCTTTCCTAAAAATACAAAAAAAGTAACCAGGAGTGGTGATGTGCGCCTGTAGCCCCAGCCACTTGGGAGGCTGAGGCAGGAGAATCGCTTGAACCTCGGAGGCAGAGGTTGCAGTGAACTGAGATCATGCCACTGCACTCCAACCTGGGTGGCAGAGTGAGACTGTCTCAAAAAAAAATTGTGGGGAATTCATAGAATGTATTGCTTCATGTAACTGAAAAGTCATGGCTAGCCTAGAACTTCAGGCAGGGCTAGATCCAGGCACTCAAATGATGTTGTGGGGAGTGTGCCTCTTTGCATCTCTGAGTCCTCATTTCCTCTGATTGGCTTCCTCTTCACATAGGCTGTCCCCTCATGCTGGAAATACAACCATTAGCATCATTAGGCTCACATCCAACCGCCTTAGCACCTCCGGCTTAATTCTGTGCTTGGGCCCAGTTTGGCTCACATGACCATCCCTAAACCAATCAGTATGGCTGGAGATTGTAAATTCTTTCATTAACCAAGCCTGGGTCCTCTGTCTGATTGTCAGGGGAGAGGACTTGGTGTATCCAAAGAGATATATACAGGAAGGACACTTGGGCTATTTGGAGAGAAAGGTGGTTCTGCAACCAAAAATAGAGATGCTTTGTAGGAATCAAAAGTGGCCTTGGGCTGGGCACGGTGGCTGAGGTGGGTGGATCACTTGAGCCCAGGAGTTTGAGATCAGCTTGGGCAACATGGCAAAACCCCGTCTTTACAAAAAATACAAAAATTGGCTGGGCATGGTAGTGTGTGTCTGTGGTCCCAGTTACTTGGGAGGCTGATGGGGGAGGATTGCTTGAGCCAGGGAGGCAGAAGTTGCAGTAAGCTGAGATGGCACCACTGCACTCCAGCTTGGGTGACAGAATTGAGACCCTGTCTCTCTCTCTCTCACACACACACACACACACAAGTTGCATTGTTTTGTGTTACTCCCATAGCAAATTACCACAAACAGTGACTTAAAACAATGCAAGTTTTTATTCTTTTGAGACGGAATGCAATGGCATAATCTCGGCTCACTGCAACCTCTGCCTCCTGGGTTCAAGCAATTCTCCTGCCTCAACCTCCCAAGTAGCTGGGATTACAGGCATCCACCACGATGCCCAGATACTTTTTGTATTTTTGGTAGAGACACGGTTTCACCATGTTGGCCAGGCTGGTCTCAAACTCCTGACCTCACCTCCACCTCCCAAAGTGCTGGGATTATAGGCATGTGCCACTGTGCCTAGCCATCTGGTGCAAATTTATTATCATACAGTTCTGCAGGTCAGAGGTCCAACATGGGCCTCACTGGGCTAAAATCAAGATGGCAGCAGGGCTCCATTTCTTTCTGGAGGCTCCAGGGGCCAATCTGTTTCATTGTCTTTTCCAGCTTCTAAAGGCTGCCTCAGCTGACCGCACCTTCCATTTTCAAAGCCAGCAGCGTAGCATTTTTCTAACCCTGCTTCCACTGTCCCACTTGTTTTTCTGATTCTTTCCTTCTGGCCTCCCTCCTCCACTTGGAAGGACTCTGATTGCAATGGGCATGCCTGTGTACTGCAGCATACTTTCCCTATCTTAACGTCAGCTAATTAAGATTAGCAATCTTAATCCTGCCAGCTGCCTTACTTCATCTCTGCCGTGTAATCAAACATATTCACGGGTTCTGGGGATGACGACATCTTTGGGGAACCATTATTCTGCCTACCCTAGGGAATATAAGTGCCAAAGAAGCACCTACCAAATAGTTACCACAGTGTGACTCATGGCTCAGGAGCAAGGTTAGGGTTAGCAGAAACTGGGAAGTGGAAGGGAAGGGAATTCATATTTAATTGAACACACACTAGTTGTCAGACACTGCTTTTGGAACTTTTTTTTTTTTTTTAGACAGAGTCTTACTCTGTCGCCTAGACTGGAGTGCAGTGGTGTGATCTCGGCTCACTGCAACCTCCACCTCCTGGGTTCAAGTGATTCTCCTGCCTCAGCCTCTTAAGTAGCTGGGATTATAGGTGCCTGCCACCACACCCAGTGACTTTTTGTATTTTTAGTAGCGACGAGGTTTCACCATGTTGCCCAGGCTAATCTCAAACTCCTGGCCTCAGGTGATCCACTTGACTTGGCCTCCCAAAGTGTTGGCATTACAGGCGTGAGCCACTGCGCCCAGCCTGCTCTTGAAACTTTACAAACATTATAATTTACTTTGATGATAACCCTATTAAATATAAATGAGTATCCCCATTTTACATATGAGGAAAGAGAGGTTCCAGGTGAAAGAATGACTTGTCTAGTGATGCACAGTTAGATGGTGGCAGTAGCAGGATTTGAATTTGGTCTTGTCTGCCACAAAGGACATTTAAAATAGGGCCCTATGTTTATATTCATAGTATGCATGGATGTATATATTCATATATATTTCTTCCTTTTAGAAAATTATTTTTGAGCTGGGTGTGGTAGCTCACACCTGTAATCCCAGCACATTGCAGGCTGAGGTGGAAGGATCACTTGAGCCCAGGAGTTCGACACTGACCTGGGCAACATGGCCAGACCCCATCTCTACAAACAGACAAACAAAAAAGCAAAAATTAGCTGGGCATGGTGGCGCACATCTGTAGTCCCAGCTTCTGGGGAGGCTGAGGTAGGAGAATCACTTGAGCCCAGGAGTTTGAGGCTGCAGTGAGCTGTGATCACATCACAGCACTCCAGCCTGGGTGACAGAGCAAGACCCCCTCTCAAAGAAAAAGAGAAAGGAAAACTTATTATTATTGAGATGGAGTTTCGCTCTTGTTCCCAGACTGGAGTGCAGTGCGCTATCTCTGTTCACTGCAACCTCTGCCTCCCAGGTTCAAGTGATTCTCCTGCCTCAGCCTTCCGAGTAACTAGGATTACAGACATGCACCACCACACCCAGCTAATTTTGTATTTTTAGTAGAGACAGGGTTTCTCCGTGTTGGTCAGGCTGGTCTTGAACTCCATACCTCAGGGGATCCACTTGACTCAGCCTCCCAAAGTGCTAGGATTATAGGCATGAGCCACTGCTCCCAGCCAGGGAAATTATTTTTAAATTGTACAAATAATATACGGATAGACTTTTCTTGCTTGTTAAAAAAAGTGTTACAGACAAAGCTAAAATTCCCTTTGGTCACCCATCTCTCATCTAGATCTCTGGAAATAGCCATTATTATCAGTTCGTGGTTGATCCTTCCACATCTTTGTCTAAAAGTGAGTGTGTGCTGTGTGTGTGCATGTGTGTGTGTGTGCACATGTGGGTGCATGTGTGTGTGTGCACATGTGGTACTATAGTATATGCATAGTATTGTATAGTAAATGAGTAGTATTGTTTTGAGCAAGCATATGAGAGTCTTTTAACATAAATGGGATCCTACTGTACATATTGTTCTGCAGCTTGCTTTTTTAACTCAACAATATGTCTTGGAAATCTATCCAGATTTATTTAAAGAGCTTGTCCTCTTCCTTTTAAAAGCTGCAGTAGTATTCCATAGAACTCGGGGTTTCTTTGTCCATTCTCCTCCTGCCGGACATTTGGGTTATTCTTGGTTTCTTTGCTCTTTTAAACAATGTTGCTATGAACATCTTTACACGAGTTTCCTTGGAGACATGTCTAATAAGGAGAGTCCGAATTATCAAGTTATGTGAATATATTCATTTTAATTTTAATAAACAATTCCTGGAACTGTCAAGTATTTCTACATAACAAAGACCAAAACCTCAGCAACCTCTCATGTGTTCTTGATCTAGCCAGGCTTTTTTCTATTTTTTTGCAATGGAGTCTCACTCTGTCGCCCAAGCTGGAGTGCAATGGCATTATCTCAGCTCACTGCAACCTCCGCCTCTGAGTTCAAGCAATTCTCCTGCCTCAGCCTCCCAAGTAGCTGGGACTACAGGTGTGCACCACCACACCTGGCTAATTTTTGTATTTGTAATAGAGGCAGAGTTTCACTGCCTCTACAGTAGCCAGGCTGGTCTTGAACTCCTGACCTCAAGTGATCCGCCCGCCTCAGCCTCCCAAAGTGCTGGGATTACAGACATGAGCCACTGCACCTGGCCTAGCCCGACTTTTCTAGGGCTGCTCTGCTTGAAGCTGAAGGTTTGGCTGGCTCAGGTCTGCTCCAAGCATCTCATTCTGGAGCCTAGGCTGAGAGAAGGTCAGCTGCCGGGGAGAGCATCTCATGGTGATGCTGGAGGCACAAGCAGGCTAGAGGCAGATGCAAGGCTTCTGAAAGCCTAGACTCAGATGCTGGTGCCTCCACCCACATGCCATTGGCCAAAGCAAGTCATACGAGCCTGTGCAGAGTTAAAGGGCAAGGAGGCACCCTGCACACATGACGAGGCCATGGCAAGGGTGTGGAAGCATTGGTAGACATATTGACTTCCACCTTTTTTTTTTTTTTTTGGAGACAAGGTCTCACTCTGTCACCCAGGGAGTGCAATAGCGTGATCATGGCTCACTGCAGCCTCCGCCTCCCAGGTTCAAGCGATTCTCCTGCCTCAGCCTCCCCAGTAGCTGGGAATACAGGCATGCACCACCATGCCCAGCTATTTTGGTATATTTTAGTAGAGACGGAATTTCACCATGTTGGTCAGGCTGGTCTCCAACTCCTGACCTTCGGTGATCCCAACACTTTGGGAGGCTGAAGCAGCCTGGGATTACAGGTGTGAGCCACTGCGCCCAGCCTGATTTTCACTTCTGCTGGTAGTGGGACAGAGGACCTGCTTCCCTACATTCTCATCAATGCTTTTTTTTTTTTTTTTGAAGCAGAGCCTCTCTCTGTTGCCCAGGCTGGAGTGCAGCGGTTGGATCTCAGCTCACCACAACCTCTGCCTCCCGGATTCAAGCAATTCTATGCCTCAGCCTCCCAAGTAGCTGAGATTACAAGCACCTGCCACTATGCACAGCTAATTTTTGTATTTTTAGTAGACAGGGGATTTCACCATGTTGGCTGGTGTCACACTCATGACCTCAAGTGATCTGCCTGCCTCGGCCCCCCGCAGAGCTGGGATTACAGGCGTGAGCAGCCGCACCTGGCTGGTTCATCTTTTTAATTTTAGCGATTCTCATTCATGTAAATGGCATTTTATTATGCCACTTCATTTGCATTCTGTGATGACTAAAGATGTTGACTATTTTTTCATGTGTTTATTGCGTGTAGTGGTTCATTCTCACACTGCTATAAAGGAATACTCGAGACTCGGTAATCTATAAAGAAAAGGGGTTTATCCTCTCTCCGGTCCTTGCCTCCAAGATGACAAAGAAAAGATGAAACAACGGTCATGCCAAAAAGGGCCGCGGCCTCGTGCAGCCTATTTGCTGCACGAACTGTGCCCAATGCGTGCCCAAGGACAAGGCCCTTAGGAAATTCGTCATTGGAAACAGTGGAGGCCACAGCAGTCAGGGAAATTTCTGAAGCGAGCGTCTTAGATGCCTATGTGCTTATGTGAAGCTGCATTACTGTGTGAGTTGTGCAATTCACAGCAAAGTAGTCAGGAATTGATCTCGTGAAGCCCGCAAGGACTGAACACCCCCACCCCGATTTCAGGTGCAGCCCCACGACCCCCACCAAAGCCTTTGTGAGGAGCTGAGCCCTTAAAGACTGAAGACGAACTATTCTCTGGAGAAAAAAAAAATGGAAATTGTACTTTAAAAAAAAAAGAGGCCATGCAAGGCGGCTTATGCCTGTAATCCCAGCACTTCGGGAGGACGAGGCATACAGATCACAAGGTCAGGAGATCAAGACCATCCTGGCTAACATGGTGACACTGTGTCTCTACTAAAAATACAAAAATTAGCCAGGTGTGGTGGTGCATGCCAGTAATCCCAGCTACTTGGGAGGCTGAGGCAGGAGAATTGCTTGAACCTGAGAGGTGGAGGTAGCAGTGAGCCAAGACTGCACCATTGCACTCCTGCCTGGGCAACAGAGCAAGACTCCATCTCACAAAAAAAAAGAAAGAAAGAAAGAAAGAAAGAAAGAAAGAAAGAAAGAAAGAAAGAAAGAAAGAGAAAGAAAGAAAACGGGTTTAATTGGCTCATGATTCCACAAGTTGTCCAGGTAGCATGGCTGGGGAGGCCTCAGGAAACTGTCAATCACGGTTGAAGGCAAAGGGGAAGCAGGCACGTCTTACATGGCTGGAGCACGGGGAAGAGAAGGAAGGGGAGGCGTGACACACCTTTCAACAACCAGATCTAGCGAGAACTCACATCACGAGAACTGCAAGGGGGAAGCCCAGCCCCATGATCCAATCACCTCCCATCATGCCTCTTCTCCAACATTGGGGATCACATCTTCACATGAGATTTGGGTGGGGACACACATCCAACCATATCACTGCCTAATTTTACATTTTCCTTTGTAGACTGTTTGTTCTAGTATTTTGCCCTTATTTTTATTGGTTTGTTCAACTTTTATTATTGACCTTTAGAAGTTCTTTAGTTCTTTATCACATGTGTAGTATACAATATATAGTAAAAAAATATATTATTCCTATATATATAAAATATATATTATATATTACTATATATAATACTATACTATATAGTATACCATATATAATATATATAGTGTATATATAGTATATTATATATGGTATAGTATATATATATAGTATATTATATATGGTATAGTATATATAGTATATACTATATAGTATATACTATACAGTATAGTATATATATAGTATATACTATATAGTATATACTATACAGTATAGTATATATATAGTATATTATATATGGTATATAATTATATATGGTATATAATTATTTAAATACTATATACTACATATATAGTATACTATATATATGTACTATATACAGTAAATATTATCTCCAGTATATGTGTATATATACATATACATACACACACACTATATATATAGTAAATTTTATCTTCAGGTCTGCAGGTTGCCTTTTCATTTACCTAATGATGTTTTCTGGTAAGCAGAAGTTTTAAATTTGATTCAGTGTAATTTGTCACATTTTTACGATTATCACTTTCTGTGTCCTAAGGGATATTTGCCTCTCTCAAGGTTGCAAAACTGTCCTCCTATATTTTCTTCCTAATGCTTTATAGTTTTAGCTTTGATATTTAGATTCATAATCTATTTTGAATTTGTGTATGGTATGAGGTAGTGATTGAAGTTAGTGATTTTTGGCCAGGTGTGGTGGCTCACACCTATAATCTCAGTACTTTGGGAGGCCCAGGCAGGTGAATCACCTGAAGTCAGGAATTCAAGACCAGCCTGGCCAACATGGTGAAACCCTGTCTCTACTAAAAATACAAAAATTAGCTGGGCATGGTGGCACACACCTGTAATCCCAGCTACTCCAGAGGCTGAGGCAGGAGAACCGCTTGAGCCCAGGAGGCAGACAAAGTGAGCCAAGATCACGCCACTGCACTCCAGCCTGGTGACAGAGTGAGACTCCGTCTCAAAAGAAAAAAAAAATGCCTTGCACATATTTTGCTAAAGTTATTCCTATGCATTTTATATGTTTTATGCTATGTTGAGCAGAATCTTAAAATTTCATTTTGCACCAGTATATAAAAATATAATTTAAATTTTTCTATATTGACCTTTTATTTTTCAAAATAGCTAAATTCATATATTTGTTGTGGAAGTTGTTTTATTTCTAAGGGCTTTTTTTTTTTTTACATATATGGTGTTATCTTGAATAAAGATAGTTTTAAAGTTTTTTTCTGCATCTGTCGAGATAATCCTATGACTTTTTTCCTTTATTGTGTTATGTGCTAAAGTATATTCACTGCTTTTTGAATGTTAAACAAATCTTGCTTTCCTGGTCTAAGTCTCATTTGCTTATGATGTATTAACCTTTTCATATATTACTATTTTGATTTTCCAGTATTTTATTAAGGGCTTTTCCATCTGTGTTCATAAGGGATATTGGTCTGTAATTTTCTTTTCTTGTAATCTCAGGTTTTGATAGCAGGGTTATGCTGCCTTGTGAAATGACTTTGGAAGTGTTTCTTCCACTTCTGTTTTCTCAGAGAGTTTGTGTAAGGTCTAGAATTTCTCTCAGTTTTTTTTTTTTCAGACAGTTCTCGCTCTGTCACCCAGGTTGGAGTGCAGTGGTGTGAACTTGGCTCACTGCAACCTCTGCCTCCCAGGTCTAGCAATTGTCAAACTCCAGACTTAAGTGATGTGCCTGCCTCGGCCTCCCAAAGTCCTGGGATTAGAGGCATGAGCCACTGTACCCAGCCATACCTCTGATTCTTTTTATTTTTATTTTCATTTATTTTTCTTTTTTTGAGACAGGGTCTTGGCTCTGTAAACCAGGCTGTAGTGCACTGGCGCGATCTCAGCTCACTGCAACCTCTGCCTCCCAGGTTCAAGCAATTCTCCTGCCTCAGCCTCCCGAGTAGCTGGGACTACAGGCATGCGCCACCAGGACTAATTTTTGTATTTTTAGTAGAGACAGAGGTTCGCCTGTTGGCCAGGCTGGTCTCGAACTCTGGGCACAGTGGCTCATGCCTGTAATCCCAGCACTTTGGAAGGCCAAGGTGGATGTATAACTTGACCTCTGATTCTTTGTATAGTTTCTGCATCTCTGCTGAGATTTTCCATCTCTCACTCACTGTGCATCTTTTCCTGTAAGTTGCTGAGCATGTTTGTAATAGCTGCTTTAAAGTTCTTGGCTCTCAATTTCAACATCTGGGTTACCTCGAGGTCTGTTTCTATTGGCTGCTTCTTTTTTGGCTTTAGTTTAGGACGCATTTTTCTGTTCCTTTGCAGGTTTCATGTTTTTTAGCTGAATGTTGAACATTATGGATGGCGCCTAGTATGGGCCTTAGATGATGCTGTCTTCCTTTGAAGAGTGTTGAGTTTTGTTCTGAAAGGCAGTTACTAGAAGATGTTTTGGATCCCATCAGGCTTGGGGTTTTGGGGTTTGTTTTTTGTTTGTTTTTCTTTCTTTTCTTTTCTTTGTGGCATGATCTCTACTAAAAATACAGGCCTGGCGCGGTAGCTCACACTTGTGATCCCAGCACTTTGGGAGGCCGAGGAGGGCGGATTATGAGGTCAGGAGTTCGAGACCAGCCTGACCAACATGATGAAACCCTGTCTCTTCTAAAAATACAAAAATTAGCCGGCGCGGTGGCACAGGCCTGTAATCCCAGTTACTCAGGAGGCTGAGGCAGGAGAATCGCTTGAACCTGGGAAGCAGAGGTTGCAGTGAGCCGAGATCACACCATTGCACTCCAGCCTGGGTGACAGAGTGAGTAAGACTCTGTCTCAAAAAAAAAAAAAAAATACAAAAATTACTTGGGCATGATGGCACGTGCCTGTAATCCCAGCTGCTCGGGAGGCTGAGGCAGGAGAATCGATTGAACCCAGGAGGCAGAGGTTGCAGTGAACCAAGATCTCGCCACTGCACTCCAGCCTGGGCAACAGCGAGACTCAGTCTCAAAACAAGAAGAAAAGATGCACTGCCTTAGCCCTGTATCTCTGTGCTATAGTAGGGACAGGACTCCCAGAGAGGAGCCTGGGCCAGTGCCTGGGCTCACCCTCAGCATCACCTCCTCCCAAGGATCGCAGTCCTCTTTCTACTGTTCACTGCCTGAAAACAGTGGCCCTCCTATATTTTGTCCAGTTTCATAGTTGTTTTTCACAGGAGGGCACGTCTGGTGCCAGTGACTCATCCCAGCCGTACGCAGGAGCTCCCGATGTGTTACATTTGTAATGGAAAAAAAAAATCCTCATGATTCAATTTCGTCCCAAACATTATGGCAGAGTAGAAAGAACATGTGCTCTGGAGTGCAGTAGAGCAGGTCTGGGCCAGGCACGGCAGCTCACGCGTGTAATCCCAGCACTTTGGGAGGCCGAGGCAGGCAAATCATGAGGTCAAGAGATCGAGACCATCCTGGCCAACATGGTGAAACCCCGTCCCTACTAAAAATACAAAAATTAGTTGGGTGTGGTGGCGCAGGCCTGTAGTCCCAGCTACTCAGGAGGCTGAGGCAGGAGACTTGCTCGAACCCAGGGAGGCGGAGGTTGCAGTGAGCTGAGATCACGCCACTGCACTCCAGCCTAGCAACAGAGTGAGACTCTGTCTCAAAAAAAAAAAAAAAAAAAAAAAGAACAGGTCTGGATTTCACACTCTGATACTTCGTTCCTGTGCGGTGGTCTTGTGTAAGCACCTCAGCTCTTTGCACTTGAGTCTTCTCCGTAAAATGGAGAGGATGATATTAATAGCACCTTTCTTGCTGGATTGTTGGTGGGGTCAGAGGTAACCCAGGCACTTATCGCATGCACAGTAGACCCACAAGAACAATTAATGTTTTGTTATGAGGAGGGATGATTCTGTTTCAGGAAACGTATTTAAAGTGCATGACTTGTACGTTATATTTCACAAATTCTATGAAAATACTCAGTTCGCCTGGCATTTTCCAGACATTGGGAATGTAGTCATCACTGAAAATAGACCAGGTCTTTGTTCTCATGGAGTTTGCCTTCAAGTGAGGGAAGACAGTGAGTAGTAAGGAAACGAACAAATAAGAAAATTTCAGACTGAGCGCTGTGGCTCATGCCTGTAATCCCAGCACTCTGGGAGGCCGAGGAGGGCAGATCACTTGACCACAGGCACTCGCTACCACACCTAGCTGTTAAATTGAAGTCAGGAGTTCGCGACCAGCCTGGCCAACATGGTGAAACCCTGTCTCTACTAAAAATACAAAAATTAGGCCAGGCACTATGGCTCATGCCTGTAATTCCAGCACTTTGGGAGGCTGAGGCAGGCGGATCACTTGAGGTTAGGAGTTCGAGACCAGCGTGGCCAACATGGTAAAACCCCATCTCTACTAAAAATACAAAAATTAGCCAGGTGTGGTGGCGCATGCCTGTAGTCCCAGCTACTTAGGAGGCTGATGCAGGAGAATCGCCTGAACCCGGGAGGTGGAGGCTGCAGCAAGCCAAGATAATGCCACTGCCTGGGTGACAGAACGAGACTCCATCTCAAAAAAAAATTAGCCTGGCGTGGTGGCACACACCTGTAATCTCAGCTACTCAGGAGGCTGAGGCACAGGAATTGCTTGACCCTGGGAGGCAGAGGTTGCAGTGAGCCAAGATCACACCACAGAACTCCAGCCTGGGCAACAGAGGGAGACTCTGTCTCCATTAAAAAAAAATGGAAAATTTCATTTATCAATGAGAGCTGCGAAGAAAATAGAACACAGTCATGTGGCAAAGAGTGAGCAGGAATGGGTAGGAGGGTGTCTCTAAACCAGTGGGACAAGGAAGGCCCCTCTGAGAAGGTGATATTTGAACTGAGACCTGAAAATCAGAAGCCAGCATGTGACGGTCTGGGAACAGAGCATTCCGGTGGAGAGGAGCAGGTGCCAAGGCCCTGCAGTGGGAATGAGCATGCTATCCTGGAGAAGCTGGAGTGAGGAGAGGTGGGAGGTGACGATGGGGCAGCATCAGGGCTTAGACCTCTCGGGGCCTTAGCAGCCATGGGAAGGAGTGTGGCTTGAACTCCAAATGCAGTGAGAAGTCCTCTGAGTGTTTTAAGTTGGAGGCTAATGTGATCTGATTTCCTTTGCAACAAGTTTCACCCTCAGTGCTGTGTGGAGGATGGATTGTGGGGAGGCAAGAGCGAAAGCGATAAGGCCGGGCCGAGTGCAGTGGCTCACACCTGTAATCTCAGCACTGTGAGAGGCCAAAGTGGGCGGATCACTTGAGATCGGGAGTTCAAGACCAGCCTGACCAATATGGTGAAATCCTGTCTCCACTAAAAATACAAAAATTATCCAGGCGTGGTGGCACATGCCTGTAATCCCAGCTACTTGGGAGGCTGAGGCAGGAGAATCACATGAACCCAGGAGGTGGAGGTTGCGGTGAGCCGAGATCACGGCATTGCATTCCAGCATGAGCAACGGAGTGGGACTCCGTCTCAAAAAACAACAACCAAAAAAAAGCAGTAAAGGCAGGGAGGAGGCCTTCAGTCAGCCACGGGAGAGAGGATGGTAGCTTTGGCTAACGTGATTCCAGAAGGGATGGAAAGAGGGGATGCTTGGAAATGCATTTTAAAAGTAGAGGCACTGGATGATGGCTTGGACAGAAGGAGTGAGGAAGGTGTGCCGTCAAGAACAATTTCTACGTCTTTAAGTCAACAGCTGAGTGGAGGATGGTTCCGTTTACTGAGATAAGAAAGATTGGAAGCAAAGCAAGTGTATGTGGGCAGGGGCCAGGATGCAGGAGCCCGACTTTGGCTGTGACGTTTGAGAAGAGATGTCAAGGAGCCATTTGTACACATGCAGGAGCTCGGGGCAGAGTTCAGCGTTGAACTCCATACTGGGAGTCATCAGCTGCCTGAGTTTTTTGTTTGTTTTGTTTTGTTTTTTGAGACGGGGTCTCACTCTGTCACCCAGGCTGGAGTGCTGTGGCTCGATCTTGGCTCACTGCAACCAACACCTCCCAGGTTCAAGTGATCCTCCCGCCTCAGCCGCCGGAGTAGCTGGGATTACAGGCACCTGCCACCACACCCGGCTAATTTTTGTATTTATAGTAGAGATGGGGGTTTCACCATGTTGGCCAGGCTGGTCTCGAACTCCCTACCTCACGATCTGCCTACCTCGGCCCAAAGTGCTGGGATTACAGGCACGAGCCACTGCGTCTGGCCCAGCTGTCTGGGCTTAGAGCCACAAAACTGGGTCACCTAGAGGGAGAGAACAGAGCACCTAGAAGGCTGGGACCCAGTGGCTTTCCTCCCACATTTAGGGGCCAAGCCAAGGACGGGAACTGGCAGATGCGTCCCAGAGGGCCCAGCCAGGCAAGAGAGGAGGACAGGGAGGAGGGTTTGAAGCCACAGGAAGACATTGGTTTCCAGGAAGTCCTGTGGCCAGTGCTGCCAAGTAGAAGGGTGGGATGAGAGGAGAGAAGGGCCTTTGCATGTGCGGTGTGGAGGCCATCGGTGGCCTTGCACAGGGACAGCTTGGCCGGGGGTGGGAGGCAGAAGCCCAGCTGGTGTCTGGAGAGGAACTAGGACATGAAGGAGAGGAAGCCTTTGTGAAGTGTTGCTGAGAAGAACAAGAGAATGGGGTGGTCGCTGTAGGGAGATGTGTCAGAGGAGGGCATGATGGGGTGGTTCCTCTTCAAGACGGGAGATACTGGGGAAATCTTTTTTTTTTTTTTTTTTGAGACAGAGTTTCACTCCTGTTGCCCAGGTTGGAGTGCAGTGGTGCGATCTCGGCTCACGGCAACCTCCACCTCCAGGGTTCAAGCAATTCTCCTGCCTCAGCCTCCAGAGTAGCTGGAATTACAGGCGCCCGCCTCCACTCCCGGCTAATTTTGTATTTTTAGTAGAGACGGGGTTTCTCCATGTTGGTCAGGCTGGTCTCGAACTCCTAGCCTCAAATGATCTGCCCGCCTTGGCCTCCCAAAGTGCTGGAATTATAGGCATGAACCACCATGCCCGGCCTTTATTTCACTCTTAAATGACACTGATTACTTACTAACGGGGTATATGTGCCTGTTGGACACTGTACAGCCTCTCAAACTTTAGAATCAGATTGGACACCACTACCCTTATTCCCCGTTCCACAAACAGGTAGTGCTTGCTTTTAATCACCAAACTGCCAAAAAAGCTTCACAGAGATAATATCCCCTAAATGTAGTATAATCTAATATTGAAACTGTGGACTGTCCCAAGCCATGAAGCCATGGTGGTGTCTGAGACATACCAGCCATCACTGCGTTTCACTTGAAAAATTAACCAGTTGTGTGCTGGAGCCATCGTGTGTTGCTTTCCAGAGGCAAAAACAGTACATCGCTTCTCTACTGAATGCTGAGAACCGGTTGCTAAATGTTTACCAGCAAATGGAGTGAGAAGTCCTCCAGGTGTTTTAAGTACAACAACAACAAAATGCAGTCAGGCTGGGGAGGAGGCCTTGAGTCGGCCACAGGAGAGAGGATGGTGGCTTTGGCTAACGTGATTCCAGAAAGGATGGAAAGAGGGGATGCTTGGAAATGTATTTTAAAGGGAGAGGCACTGGATGATGAATTGGACAGAAGGAGTGAGGAAGGCGTGCCGTAAAGAACAATTTCTACGTCTTTAAGTCAACAGCTGAGTGGAGGATGGTTCAGTTTACTGAGATAAAGGAAGACTGGAAGCAAAGCAAGGGTGTGTGCAGGGGCCAAGTAGCTGGGATTACAGGCTCCCATCACCACACCCAGCTAATTTTTATGTTTTTGGTAGAGACAGGGTTTCACCGTGTTGGCCAGGCTGCTCTTGAACTCCTGGCTTCAAGTGATCTGCCCACCTCGGCCTCCCAAACTGCTGGCATTGCAGGCGTGATCCCAGGCAATCTGCTGTGGCCTGCTATGAATTTGCTATAGTCCCCCCAGGGTGTCTTGGCATCTAGTTTGAGAACCACGGGTCTTGGGGCTTTATTAGATTTAATTTAAATGCGCTTGGCAAGAAAATGTCATAAGTGATGCTCTATTTTTGTTTTTGTTTTTTCCAAGACGGAGTCTTGCTCTGTCGCCCAGGCTACAGTGCAGTGGCATGATCTTGGCTGACTGCAACCTCTGCCTCCCGGGTTCAAGAGATTCTCCTGTCTCAGACTCCCAAGTAGCTGGGATTACAGGTATCCCCCACCACACTGGGCTAATTTTTGTAGAGACGGGGTTTTGCCTTGTTGGTCAGGCTGGTCTTGAACTCCTTGCCTCAGGTGATCTGCCTGCTTTGGCTTCGGATTACAGGCATGAGCCATCGCGCCCAGGCACCAGTTAAATTTACTTTTTAATTGCCCTACCCCAAACCTGGAAGCACCCATTTTTCCAAGGAGTCTGCTTCCTTTTAGTGAAGAATAGCATCTAGAAACTGAGACTGGGTTGGGTGCACATGTTCATTTCAGCCAAACTTTCAACTGCATCTGATGGAAGCAGATGTTTGAGACGGTCCTATCTGGTGAAGAACTCGAGTGTTCTGTGTTACTGACTGTTGCGGTTATCTATTGCTGTGTAACAAATCACCCACAATACTTAGTGGCTGAAAACAACCAAATCATTTTATTACCTTTTAAGTTTCTGTGAGTTAAGAATTGGGCTTTTCACAAGACGGCGCCGAAAGCGAAGAAGGAAGCTCCTCCTGCCCCTCCTAAAGCCGAAGCCAAAGCGAAGCCTTTAAAGGCCAAGAAGGCAGTGTTGAAAGGTGTCCACAGCCATAAAAAAAAGATCCACACATCACCCACCTTCCGGCGGCCCAAGACACTGCGACTCCGGAGGCAGCCCAACTGTCCTCGGAAGAGCGCCCCCAGGAGAAACAAGCTTGACCGCTGTGCTATCATCAGGTTTCCGCTGACCACTGAGCCTGCCATGAAGAAGACAGAGGACAGCAACACACTTGCGTTCCCTGTAGATGTTAAAGCCAACAAGCACCAGATCAAACAGGCTGTGAAGAAGCTCTGTGACATTGATGTGGCCAAGGGCCACACCCTGATTCGGCCTGACGGAGTGAAGAAGGCATCTGTTCCACTGGCTGCTGATTACAATGCTCTGGATGTTGCCAACAAAATTGGGATCATCTAAACTGAGTCCAGCTGGCTAATGCTAAATATATGTGTATCTTTTCGCCATAAAGAAAAAAAGAAAAAGAATTGGGGAGGGGCTCAGGGAGGCAGTTCTGGCTCTGGGTCTCGACAGTAGCTGCAATGAGACAGTGGCGAGGATTATCACAAAGGGAGACTAAGGCAGCTGACGGCCAGCCAGGCATCCTTCTCTCTCCGGGCAGTCTCAAGGCCTCTCCACGTGGATTATGTATTAGTACGTTTTGTGTTGCTATAAGGGAATATCTCAGGCTGGGTAATTGATGAAGAAAGGAGGTTTATTTGGCTCATTGTTCCGCAGCTGTACACAAAGCATGGCTGCTGCAGTGGCTTAGGTAGTCCCAGCACTTTGGGAGGCCAATGTTGGTGGATCACTTGAGCCCAGGAGTTTGATACCATCCTGGGAAACGTGGTCTCAAACTCTCTAGAAAAAATTTTAAAATTAGCCAGGCATAGTAACACTACAGTCCCAGCCACTGGGGAGGCTGAGGTGGGAGAATTGCTTGAGCCTAGGAGGGCGAGACTGCAGTGGGCTGAGAGCCGAGGTCATGCCACTGCACTTTAGCCTGGGTGACAGAGGAAGACCCTGTCTCAAAAAAAAAAAAAAAAGGAAACACGGCACCAGCACATACCTCTGGTCAGCACCTAAGGAAGCTTTTGTTTTTTTGAGACAGAGTCTCACTCTGTCACTCAGGCTGGAGTGCCATGGCATGATCTCAGCTCACTGCAACCTCTACCTCCCAAGTAGCTGGAACTACAGGCACGCACCACCACACCCAATTAATTTTTGTATTTTTAGAAGAGATGGGGTTTCACCATGTTGGCCAAGCTAGTCCTGAGTTCCTGACCTCAGGTGATGCCCCCGCCTCGGACTCCCAAAGTGCTAGGATTACAGGTGTGAGCCACTATACCCGGCCAGGAAGCTTTCAACCATAGATGAGTGTTAAAGGGGAGGGGAAGCAGGCATGTCACACGGTGAGAGAAGGAGCAAAAAAGACAGAGAGGAGGGAGGCGCCAGGCTCTTTTCAACAACTGGATCTCAGTGAACTAATGATGCAAGAACTCACTCATTGCTGTAGGTATGGCACCAGGACATTCGTAAGGGGTCTGCCTCTGTGACCCAGACACCTCCCCCCAGGCCCCACCTCCCACATTGGGGATCATGTTTCAAAATGAGATTTGGAAGGGACAAGTATCTAAACCTGGCCAGGTGTGGTGGCTCATGCCTGCAATGCCAGCACTTTGAGAGGCCAAGGCAGAAGGACAGCTTGAGCCCAGGAATTTGAGACCAGCCTAGGCAACATAGTGGGACCCCATCTCTACAAAAAAAAACCTTACAAATTAGCCATGCATGGTGGCACATGCCTGTAGTCCCAGCTACTTGGGAGGCTCAGGTGGGAGGATCACTTGAATTCCTTGTGTCAAGACCGCGGTAAGGCACGACTGCACCACTGCATTCCAGCCTGGGTGACAGAGTGAGACCCTGTCTCAAAAAATAAATAAATAAATACCTAATTAGATCAGGTTAGTCTGAGCCTCCTCACAGCGTAGCTACCTCAGGGCAGTCATTCGGCTCATAGAGCTGCCAAAGGCTGGAGTTAATATTTTAGCAAATAAAGCAGAAGCTACATCTCTTCGGCGGCCACAGGCCATTGGTTGAAAAAGTCACAAAAGCCCTCCCAGTTTCAAGGGCTTTTATTTATCAGAGGTGTACCTCACTGCCAATCAGCACTTCTGATGGGGCGAGACATGGAAAAGGGTCAGTCTTGCCATCGTAAGAAGGGCCTGAGGGACGGGGCGATGATCACAGCCATCTTCAGGAAATGTAGTCTGTCACCCTGACTCAGGACCAATACAGACGTTCTGGAAAGCAGATAAGCAGGCAATGGGGACGGCACCCTGCTGTGAGGATGGAGCCTCCAGCTCTCCCAGCAGTGAGGTTTAGGGCTTGGATTAGAGGCATACATAGTGTCTTCATTCATTGGGGCTGCTACAGAAAAATATCTTAAGATTGGGTAATTTTTTTTTCTTTTTTTTTTTTTTTTGAGAGAGTCTCACTCTGTCACCAGGCTGGAGTGCAGTGGTGCAATCTTGGCTCACTGCAACCTCTGCCTTCCAGGTTCAAGCAATTCACCTGCCTCAGCCTCCCGAGTAGCTTGGGTTACAGGCACCCGCCACCACATCCAGCTAATTTTTGTATTTTTAGTAGAGACGGGGTTTTACCATGTTAGCCAGGATGCTCTCCGTCTCTTGACCTCATGATCTACCCGCCTCGGCCTCCCAAAGTGCTGGGATTACAGGTGTGAGTCATCACGCCCAGCGTCTTTTTTTTTAGATGCAGTTGTGCTCTGTAGCCCAGGCTGGAGTGCAGTGACACACTCTTGGCTCACTTCGACCTCCAGATCTCCTGGGCTCAAGCAATTCTCCTGCCTCAGCCTCCTGAGTAGCTAGGATTGCAGGCGTCCATCACCACACCCAGCTAATTTTTATAGTTTTAGTAGAGACAGATGGGGTTTCACCATGTTAGCCCGGCTGCTCTTGAACTCCTGACCTCAAGTGATCTGCCCACCTTGGCCTCCCAAAGTGCTGAGATTACAGGTATGAACCGCCTTGCCCGCCTTAGGTAATTTATAAACAATGAGAATTTTCTCTTCTGGTTCTGAAGGCTGGGAAGTCCAAGATCAAGGCGCCAGTAGATTCAGTGTCTGGGGAAGGCCTGTTCTTCATAGATGGTGACTTTTTGCCATTTCTCAACATAGCAAAAGAGAATACAACTCACTCAAACCTCTGGGGTTTTTTGTTTCTTTGTTTGTTTTTTGAGACAGAGTCTCATTCTATCCCCCAGGCTGGAGTGCAGTGGCAAGATGTTGGCTCACTGCAACCTTTAACTCCTGGGTTCAAGCAATCCTCCCATCTCAGCCTCCTGAGTAGCTGGGACTACAGGCACATGCCACTATAGAGGCTAATTTTTTGGATTTTTTAATGGGCTTTGTATTTTTTATGGGTTTTGCCATGTTACCCAGACTGCTCTCAAACGCTTGGGTTCAAATGATCCTCCTACCTCAGCCTCCCAAATTGCTGGGATTACAGGCCTGAGCCACTGTGCCTGGCTGAACCATTGTTATGTAGTCACTAATGCAGCTGAGTGTGGTGGCTCATGGTTGTAATCATAGCACTTTGGAAGGCTGATGCAGGTGGACTGCCTGAGCAGTCGGGAGTTTGAGACACCCTAGGCAACATGGTGAAACCCCGTCTCGACCCCATCTCAACTAAAATACCAAAAAATAGCCAGGCTTGGTGGCAGGAGCCTGTAGTCCCAGCTACTTGGGAGGCTGAGGCATGAGAACTGCTTGGGCCTGGGAGGCAGAGGTCACAATGAGCAGAGATTGTGCCACTACACTCCAGCCTGGGTGACAGAGCGAGACTGTCTCCAATAAATAAATAAAGTCGCTGATGCCATTCGTGAGGGCTCTGCCCTTGCAACTTAATCAGCTCACAAAGGCTCCACCTGTTAATACTGTCACACTGGCAATTTTCAACACAGGCATTTCGGGGGAACATTCTCAGATCATAGCACTTAGTGATGGTCAGAATTGAGGGTAAGAGGCCAGGTTCAGCAGCTCATGCCTGTAAACCCAGCACTGTGGGAGGCCAAGGCAGGGGGATCACCTGAGGTCAGGAGTTAAAGACCAGCCTGGCCAACATGGTGAAACCCCGTCTCTACTAAAAATACAAAATTTAGCCAGGCATGGTGGCGTGTGCCTGAAATCCGAGCTACTTGGAAACTGAGGCACAAGAATAGCTTGAACCCGGGAGGTGGCGTTGCAGTGAGCCGAGATCATACCACTGCACTCTGGCCTGGGCAACAGAGTGAGACCCTGTCTCAAAAAACAAAAAAAAATTGGGGGTAAGGCATAGGGCCTAGCAGCTTAGCACCCACGCTGGTGTTAGCCGCCTTCCTGGAGCTTCCCACTGTGGGTGGCAGTTTTGCATATTCCAGCCCAGGTGAAAGGTGCATGGTATTGACCTGTGCAATTGTGTGGAACTAAATACAGGAGCACCAGAGTGGTTGTGATTCCTTTAGCCACTGACCCCCGTAGTCCCGCTTGGAGAGACTTTTCTGAGCAAACCAAGCTGCATTAAGTGAAAAGTTCATTCATTTTCCCATATTTTATTTATCAAAGGTATACCAAACTGCCAATCAGAACTTCTGATTGGGGTGAGACGGGCAATGGACACACGAAGTGGATAATTTTATTTTTTAAAGCCCGAAACAAAGAAATTTGAAATTTAACCTCTGAAATCCCATCCCGAAGGAAATGTACAACTTCTACTTGGTGTTTTTTTTTTTTGTTTTTGTTTTTAATGGTGAAAATATCTCTGAGCGTTCATCACTGTGGAGGATCACCGCCCCCATCTCTTACCTAATATTATTTCTGGGGCGTCAGAGGCCCCAGTCCATGTTGGAAACGTGAATGAAAAATGAGGATCAGGATTCAGGTTGCTCAGGACTATCACCTGAGTAAGATTAGAGTTAAGCCTTAGGGCAAGGTTTAGCAAACGGTGGGGAGCTTTAAGGTTTGATTTTGTGTTTGAGCCAAGCCTGGGACTCCATCCTCATCTTTTTCCACCCTGCCTCTCTGCTTCCTCCACGCCACACCTGTCTCTCTCCCATCTCTCACACGGGCCTGGCTTGCTGCCATCGGGGGCCTCTGCCCCAGGTGCTTGCCCCTGCGCACACAATCAGCTGTCTCCTTTTGGCTTCTGCACAAAAGACACCTCCTCCAGGAGGCCTCCCCTAATCACCTCAAGTGTGCCCTCCCACCAACATCTTTCCTCCCTAATTGTTCTCTTATTTTCTTCATTGCTCACACTGCTCTTGGAAATAAGACCATGAGTTACCCTCTCTGCTGGAGGGTCAGCTCTGCGGGGACAGGCGCTGTCTCTTTCTGTTCTCTGGCCGGCTCTCTGGGCCCTGAACAGTGCCCAGTGCTGAACAGGCCATTGATGAGCTCTGGGTGCCGCCGGCAAATCATTTCTCCTTCAGTAAAACAGGAGCAGTCGCACCCTCTCGGCAGGGCCAAGATCCAGGCTGCATGGACCTAGAGGGTTCACTGGTTGTTAAAATATTGGGATACTACCCTGCTTCTCTAAGAGCCACACCTGACACAGCTTGGCCTCTCACCTGCAACCCTCTCGTTTTGTGTGTGTGTGTGTGTGTGTGTGTGTGTGTGTGTGTGTGTGTGTGTGTGGTTTTTGAGACTGAGTTTCACTCTGTCACCCAGGCTGGAGTGCAATGCTGTGAACTCAGCTCACTACAACCTCCACCTCCCAGGCTCAAGCGATTCTCGTGCCTCAGCCTCCCAAGTAGCTGTAATTACAGGTGCACACTGCCATGCCCTGCTAATTTTTTTTCTTTTCTTTTCTTCTTTTTTTTTTTTTTTTGAGATGAAGTCTCACTCTGCCGCCAGGTTGGAGTGCAATGCGTGATCTTGGCTCACTGCACCCTCAGCCTCCCAGGTTCAAGCGATT
This sequence comes from Cacajao melanocephalus, assembly GCA_963573385.1. NCBI lineage: Eukaryota > Metazoa > Chordata > Mammalia > Primates > Pitheciidae > Cacajao > Cacajao melanocephalus. The sequence continues at coordinate 203,461 of CAUYLG010035586.1, forward strand.
CTCCTGCCTCAGCCTCCCAAATAGTTGGAACTACAGGTGCAAGCCACCACGCCTAGCTAATTTTTGTATTTTCAGTAGAGACGGGGTTTCACCATGTTGGCCAGGATGGTCTCAATCTCTTAACCTCGTGATCCGCCTGCCTCGGCCTCTCAAAGTGGTGGGATTACAGGTGTGAGCCACCACGCCCGGCCTAATTTTTGTATTTTCAGTAGAGACAGCGTTTCACCATGTTGGCCAGGCAGGCGGATCCCGAAGTCAAGTGATCCGCCCGCCTCAGCCTCCCAAAGTGCTGAGAATTACAAGCATGAGCTGCCTTGCCCCACCGAGACCCTCCTGTAATGAAAGGGTTAACTTGGGGCTCAGCAGGGGCCTGCTCTCACCTTTGCCCACCAGGGCCCCCATCCCTAGGAGCTGGTACGATGCCATGTGAGCTGCTGGACGCAGCATCTGGCCCGTGGCAGACCAGCAGGAACTGCTGCAGCTGCCACCATGTGACTCTGCTGGTGTCACCGCTGGTCCTGGCCTACTCTGTGCTGGACGCGGGTGCACACACGTGTTCACTGGTCCAGCCTCGCAAACCTGAAGGGCCACAGCACCACCTGCCACTTCGTGGCCCTCGCCTGCCTCTTCTCAGCTTCCCCGCTTGGCAGCTCTCAGGCCTCAGCACCCACCAGCGCCCACCCAAAGCTGCCTCTCCCCAACCCTTGCTTCTCTCCGGATCTCTGGCTCATTATAGATGTGTCTGGCCCACTTTCCTTCCAGCTTCCAACCCCAACTCTCCCCAGACTCTGCCTGCAGGAGCAGGGCCCCACTTTTCCTCTCTGGGGCTCTCCAAGGAGAATGGGGAAAAGGAAGAGTCTGCCCCGGAGTCCCTGGCACTGAAAGAAGGAAACTTCATCTTTCTTCTCTCTCCTGAGTCCTCAGTTATTAGTCAGTATTTTGGGGGATAACAAGGAAAGGGTGAAACTTCTGTGCTAATTTTAACATCTGGAAGGTTCTTTAGTGCCCTGGACAGGGACTGCTGCCTCTCCTTCTGGGTTCTCTGCCCCTAATTCCTGATGTCTCCCTTTACTTGGAGTAGTGGACTGGGATGCAGGGGGGTGGGGGTGGGAGGGACATGGTGACCTCCCAGAGGCCTCTGCATCTGCCCTCCCCCTCCCTGTACCCAAGATGCAGCTCAGCTTCACAGCTCTAAATTCATCCCCAGCACCTGCTACCAGCACCTGGGGGAGGTGAGAGGAGAGTGAGCAGGGAGTTTCAGGCTGTGCCCTCTGCCCCTCCCAGATGCCTCCACCTGCCAGGTCTGGACCAGGTGCCGCAAGCTAGGACCCATTCCATCTCTCTGAGGGTGCCTCCAGCCCAGGACTACTGCATTCAAACCCCATCCTGGCTCCTCCGAGAGCCTCAGTGGTCTCTTCTGGAAAACGGGTTTGAGAGTCCTTCTCTTCATGAGGTGCGGGGGGGGGGGGGAGCTGAGGAGTGGGCACACAGGGGGGTCCAAGAAGGGCCCCCTGTCCCCTCCCACACCCCATCTGCTCCCCAGGCTTTTGCCACCCAGGCTTGGGCCGTCACAGTCCAGCTCCCCAGCCTCTCTCCCCTCCCGAGAGATCCCCCCTCCCGAGAGGTCCCTCCCCCACCCCCCCCACCCCCCCCCGACACCATAGGTCCTTCCCTCCATCTTCCATCCTCTCATCTCAGTCCAACTTAGTTCCTCCTGCCTCTTCGGGGTCCCGCCGGCTTTCCCTGCTCTTCCTGACAGCACCCACCGCACCCTCCCCCCCATTCTTCTCCCCACGGCCCCACAGCCCTCCCGGGCCCTCTGTTTCCTGCAGCCCTCAAAGCTGGGCCTTCCCTCCTCTTTCCCCTCACTTCCTGGCCCCTGGGCCTCTCCTGCCCATTTCTCTACCCATTTCTCCCTCCTTTCCTCTTCCTCTGCCCTCTCCCCCTGCTCCCCCAGCTCTCCCGTCCCCTCCTTCCAGGACCTTATTGCAGGAGTCTCCCCACCACCCCTCCCCTCCCACACCCTCTCCCCTTTCCCTCCTCTCTCCCCTGCTCCCGCCCCTTTTTCTCCCCCTCTTCTTTCCTCCACCCTCTGCCCCCTTCCTTCCTTCTTCCCTTCCCCTTCTCTCTTCTTTCCTCCCCTTCCCCTTCCCTCCCGTCTCCCTCTCCTTTCTTCCCTCCCTCTCCCATCCTCTCCGGTTCTTCCCCCCTCTTTCCTTCCTCCCTCTCCTCGCAGTCCTCCCTCACCTCCCTCTCTCCCCCCTCCGCTCCTCCCGGGCCTCCCTCCTGCTCCCTCCCTCCGCCCGCCCGCTCCCACCATCATCAGTATTCCGCTCCCGTCTCCGCCGCTCTCGGCTGCTCTCGGTCGCTGCCGCACCGTCCGAGGCGGGGGCCGGGGCCGGGGCCGGGGCCTGGGGGGGGGTGGGGTGGGGGGAGAGCGGCGCCGGCGGGCCCGAGGAGGGAGGAAGGAAGGAAGGAAGGCTGGAAGGAAGGAAGCCAGGAAAGAAAGAAGGAAAGAAAGGAAGGCAAGAAGGAAGGCGGGCGGCGGGCGAGGGCGCCGGGCCGGACGGCGGGCGGGCGCGAGGCGAGGAGGCAGAGCGGCCCCCCCAGCCCCGCCGCCGCCGCTGCGGAAGCCCCCTCCCCACCCAGGAGCCGGGGAGGGGGGAGAGCGCGAGAGAGGCTCCCGGCCCGGCCGCAGCCCCGCCCCCCGCGCCTCCCCGCAGCGGGCCTTGCACCCCAAATTCCTGAGCCTCATTGGGGGGGTCCTCCCCCCACGGGCCGGGCATGCTGCCCCCCGGAAGGAGTCCCTCTCCTCGCTGTGAGTAGCCGCTGAGGGGCACGGGTCGGGGGCGGGGGCCGGAGGCGGAACCGCGGGGGGTAGGTGGGGGGCATTCGCTAATTGGGGGACAGTGGTCTTAGGCCTCCTCCGGGATGGGGTGGGGGATGGCAGAGGACAAGGGGCGGGGCCTGACGGAGGCAGAAGCCGGTGGGGGAGGCGGCTGGGTGGGGGTTCTCCGGGCCGGGCGAGTTCTGTGCTGGGGGGTCGCCGCTGCCTGGGGACAGGTTGTGGGGGGTGCGTCCGGCGGTCGCTGCGTATCCAGCTGTGGGGTTGAGGAAGTAGACTTAGGGTGGGGGGCTCGCCGGGCGTAGGTCCGGGCCCCCCTTTCTGGGGCGGGAGTCCAGGTTCTTCCTCTCCCCATGGCCCCTCCCACCCTCCACACCGCTGCTGCTTGGGGTGGGGGGGGCACGCCAGTGATGGGGAGGGGGGAGAGGCGGGCACGGGGTTTCCTTGGTGACCGCGCCTGGCAAGAGCGGTTGCCGTGGCAACCGGGGAGAACCGGGGAGTTTGGGAAGTGAAAATGGGAAAGACGGAGGGGGTGACTGGGGAGTGAGACAACCCCCTCCCCAGTCTTCAGCCCTTCTGTCTCTGGGGTCATCCCGCCTCTCCTGGTGGGAGACCAGACCCCTGCCCCTCCCTCTCCCCAAGACTCCCGTTCCTTGACCCCACTCGGCTTTGGGGCCTTGTATCCTGGGGCACGTGTCTCTCCAGGACCACTGCCTCTCCCACCTCCCTCCGCCCTCCCCTCCTGGAAGCCTCCCCTCCTGCGGACTCCCGCCCCCCATTTGCTGCCTCCTCCCGAGGCTTCCGACCCTCACACCTGCTCTTCTAGGATCTTCTAAGGCACGACACCTGCCCCTCAGGATCCTCTCACCCCCATCCTGGACCCTCCCCCAGATAGCCCTCACCAGACCCTCTGTCCAGGAGACCCCCCTTCAGCTGCCCTCTCCTCCCGCTCTCTCCTCCCGCTCCCTCCCCGCTTCTCATCCGGCCTTGCACCCCAGCCTCTCCGCTTTCTCCCCAGCACCTCAGCCGCCTTCTCAGCCCAGCACTCTCCGAAACCTCCTCCTATGACCTTTTTTCACCCAGAGACCCCCCATCCTGTCTCCTCACCCCATAGTACCCCCAGTCTCAGACCCCCACAGTCCTAGCTTTCTGCTTTTGGGAATCTCTCCTTCCAACTCACCATCAATCCCGCGGCCTGGGCTCTGAAGGTTCCCCCTATCTCCATGCCCTGCCTCCCTGGGGTCCCGTCCGGCCAGGGGCCGAGCCCATCTCTCCCCAGGGCTCCGAGTCCCCAGAGCCCATGATGGCCTCTTGCCCACCCTCCACCACCTCCCCTCCTCTCTGTACCCCCATCTTCTTCCCCAGACCCCCTCACCTCTGCTGTGCTCCTGGGCACCCTCCCCTCCTCCCTGCCCCCTCCCTGCAGCCGCTGGCGACTTTCTCTCGGGGTGGGGAATTCCCCTGGGGAGAGCCCAGCTGGGAAGGGGAGGGGGAAGGGAGCCTCGGGGCTGCCCCTCGGCCCCCTCCCCGCCCCCCTCTCCAGCTGGGAGCTGCAGTGGCGCCTCCGCAGCGCCCCATTGCTATGCGCCTCACATCCCAAGTCCCGGCCGCGCAGCCGCCAGACAGGAACTCGGGCTCCAGGCAGCTGGGAGTAGCCAGAGCCGGCTTCCCTCCTAGTCCAGGAGCCTAAAAACTCCCGCCCCCCACCCCCGGACTGAGGCCAGGACGGCCCCTCCCTCTTCCTGTAGCGTCTTCCGCAGCCTCTGCCTTCTAACCTGCCTTTCTGCAGCCTCCACTTCCCCTTCCCACCTTCCTCCTCCATCTCCTCCACCTCCTCCTCCTCCTCCTCCTCCTCCCCCCCTCCCCCCACCTCCTGCCTGGGGCTCCTCTCCTCCTGGCCACCCGATGGTCCAAACGCACACAGAGAAAAGAGGGACAGAGAGTGAAGCAGTGGAAAGGCGGGAGAGAGACCCAAGGAAGGGAAGGGTGAGAGCCAGGGAGGGAGGCCCAGAGCCAGAGAGGGGACCCAGCCTCTGAAACAGACACACAGACAATTAGGGCATCAGCATCCGGAGTCGTGGAGTTACTCGCTTAATTTCCCAAAGAAAGAAAGAGTCGGGGAGCCAGGGACACACGCCACTCCCACCCAGAGAGCAGACACATGGGCGAGGCAGAGACGCAGGGAGCCACAGACTCAGGGAGGGTGGGACAGACCCACAGGGCGCCTGCCAGGGCCAGCAGGGAGCCGGAGGACACTGGCCACCAGAGTGCTGGGGGATTAGAGGCCGCTTCTGACTTGTCAGAGGGACCCCAAGTCAGCGACAGAGAGTGGGAGCGTGTGAGGAAGACACAGGGACATGGAGGCAAAGATGCCCTAGCTTGTACACACGCATACTCACACACAGTCATTCACTGGCAGCCAGAGACCCTATGTGCAACCACAGAGGCCCAGCAGCGGAGGCAGCCCCCACGCTCAGCAGGAGGTCAGGAGAAGGAGGGAGCAGTTCCCAGACCTGTAGTTGTGTGTCACACGCAGTCCTTTGTACACAGAGACCTGGAGGGAGAGACAAAGGCGGAAGGCCCTTGCCTTGTGGCCCTGTGGCCTCGTGGCCTCGCGCACACAGAGAGACACACAGCGAAAGGCACAGAGGTGTGGGAAGGCTGCCAGGGCACCGAGCACACACCGTTCTCCAGGTGCCGCTAAGACAGTCCCAGAGCTGCACACACGCCAAACCCAGTGCCAGCCCGGGGATCGCACGTGTGCACTGCAGGGAGGGCCAGCCCTGTCGGGCTCCAGCACTCACCCTTAATCCCACTCAGAGACAGCCTGGAGAGTGCTTCCCATGCCACCGGGCTCCTTAGGGATCTCCTCACTGTCCGAGAGGTCAGCAGAATTAAGACATCAGGTATCACAGGGCGCTGACATCTCTCTCACAAGCAGAGCCTATGCACACAGGCACACACCGTCGGGGCCCATGCGGAGGTGCTGTGGGTTGGGGGTCGGGGGTGGCCGCTGAATCCTCAGTGCCTTCCGGAACCCTGGCCCTGCTTTCTTGCCAGGGTCCCCACCCCCTTGATCACCTGTCTTATCTGCTAGGACACCTGCTGGGTAGCTCACACCGGTTCCATCCTGTCTCCCTGTTTCGTCCCTCCCCATCCCGTGCTCTCTGGCCGGGGTGTCTGTCATGGGGTGTCACCTGGACCTCTTGTCTCTGTCAAGCTGTCTCATCTCTCCGTCTCCCGTGTCATCTTTCCTGGGACTGACCCTTTGCCCCCTGCTGGGCCTGGCCCAGTGGTCGAGTCTCTGGACTCATCCATCAGTCTTTCCCTCTCCCACCCCATCTGCTGTGAAACCTGCCTCTATTTCTGTCTCTGCTCAACACCCGCTCTCGGTGCCTCTCTTCTTTGTCCCTCTGTGTCACTCGCCCTCACCTCTGCCGCTGTTCCTGCCAGCCCGTCTGCCCCCTGCCTCCCCGGCTTCTTCCCCGAGGCTCCCTCTCCCCACATCCCTGAGGACTTACTTAACGCTGGGGTCCTCCCGGTGCCCAAGAGCATTATTTTCCTGGTGCTTTCAACATGTTTAATTTGTTGCCAACATTTTTAAAATTAGAGATTTCTCATAAAAATCTAGACCGCCAGCTTTTGGAATCTTCCCCCCTGAGTAACCATGGGCTGTGCTCAGGTGCCCAGGGCCACCACACCCCACTCTCCCGTCTAACCAGTGTCCTGATTGCTCTTCCCTGCTGGGCAGGGAAGTCTGCAACCCCTGCTGTTTGCTCCTTCTCCTCTCTGCTCTGTCTGTCTGTGCCTGTCACCCTCTCCACTCTCCATCCCTTGGTTTCCCTGTCCAGGTCCTCTCTGTGGCTCCCCCATTATCACCCCATCAGTTAGCCCTAACTCCAAGCCTCACTTCGACTGGGCCCTGTTTCTGCTTAAATGGCCTCTTTCCCATGCCAAGAGCAGGAGAGTCTTATCCTTATCTGGGAGAAGTGGTTCTTGAGGCTGCCAGGCACCGAGCACATACTCATTCTCCAGGGCAGGGTCTGCTGTGAAACTGCCAGCCCTCCCAGTGCTGGAGAGTCAGCGTTGCATGAAGCCACCATGTCGCAGCCTGCGCGTCTCAGCTGGCTGATGGCTAGGGTGGGCCACAGACCCCACACTCTTGTCCTCAGCATGTGGCATCACAGCCCATAGGCAAGGGGTGGGCTTCCTCCCTGTGCTCCAGGCTGCACACGTGGTCCCAGAGCAGGCGGAGATGGAGGGCTGCCTGCCATAAGGACCTGGCGTGCGGACCCTGTTTCCGGAGGAGGACAGCCTCACCTCCAGATCGGGGTGCAGAGGACAGGGCTCCCCTTCGAGCCTGCAGCGCTCAGGCCCAGCAGCGGCCCCTCCACCATCACCCTTGCTGGGTGTAGGGGGCACATCTTCGTGTCCTCTCTGGCGGGGTATGGGAAACCTCGATAACTCTGAGTTTCGGGACCCTCTCTGCCCACTGGGGAGAACGCCCCTTTCCTTCCAGTCCCAGTTACTGAGACTGGGCTGGCTCTGCTAGACACGCGGTGGCAGGAGAGTAAGAAGAGTGGCAGGATGCTCCTCGTTTCCTGGAAACCCACGCGCAATTGTTGTCATGGGAGGCAGAGGTGGAGGGGCTGCCTCCGAGGCCCACGAGATGGGCTGGTGGAGGCTGGCCACTGGGGAGCAGGCAGAAGCCCACAGGGGACTGCTGGTTCCCCAGGAGGGCTGCTGAGAGTGAGGATGGGGGGTGTCTGGTAGTATCTGGGATTCTAGTGGGAGGTTGAAGAGTGAGTGTAAGACCTAGACAGAGACGGGCTGGGTGCGGTGGCTCACGCCTGTAATCCCAGCACTTTGGGAGGCTGAGGAGGATGGATCACCTGAGGTCAGGAGTTCAAGACCAGCCTGGCCAACATGGTGAAACCCCGTCCCTACTAAAAATACAAAATTAGCCAGGCGTGGTGGTGTGAGCCTATAATCCCAGCTACTTGGGAGGCTGAGGCAGGAGAATCGCTTGAACCCGGGAAGTGGAGGTTGCAGTGAGCTGAGATCATGCCGTTGCACTCCAGCCTAGGTGACAAGAGCGAAACTCTGTCAAAAAAGAAAAAAAAAAGCTGGACGGAAAGGAGGAAGGGAGTGAGGCAGGGCAGTGGGCGGGGGGCGGTCAGCAGCCACTCCCAGGCTCACCATGTCCCCAGAAGCAGCGCCAGCTGGGGAGTTAGCTTAGACCCCAGAGCTCTTGTTCAAACACTGTGACAAAGATCAGAAGACAGTGCGGCCACAGCTCCACTGGAGAGGCCATCCCCAGGCGGTAAACACAGAGGAGACTGGCCTTCCCGTTGCCTCAAACCATCTCATCCAGAGCCTCAGATAATCATGATTGCAGCTAACGGTGATTGAGAGCGTGCCACGCACCAGGCTCAGTGCTCAGCCTCTTATGTGGATTTTTCCCATGTATTCCTATGGCAACCCTGCAAAGAGACACAGTCATCATCCCCAGTTCAACAGATGGGGAAACTGAGGCCCAGAGGGGTGGAGTCGTTGCCCAGAATTAAACACCTAGAAGTGGTAGAGCAGGGACTGCAAACCCGTATGTGGACCGTCCTGCAGGTCGCCTCTGCTTTACAGAGGGGGAAATTGAGGCCCAGAGAGGCGAATACAATGGTCCATTGGGCCATCCAAGTGGAAATTAGACTTTTTTTTTGAGGCAGGCTCTCGCTCTGTGGCCCAGGCTGGAGTGCAGTAGTGCGATCTCAGCTCACGGCAACCTGCGTCTCCCGGGTTCAAGCAGTTCTCCTGCCTCAGCCTCCCAAGTAGCTGGGACTACAGGCACGCATCACTACACCTGGGTAATTATTTTATTTTATTTTATGGTAAAGACAGGGATTCACTGTATTGACCAGGCTGGTCTCAAACTCCTGACCTCAAGTGATCCACCTGCCTCGGCCTCCCAAAGTGCTGGGATTACAGGTGTGAGCCGCCACGCCCCGCCATAAAATTAATAATCTCAATAATTAGGTTGTTCATAACAATAGACCTGTAAAAGGTTAGACTTTTGTGGTTGGGGGAGGACACGGTCTTGCTCTGTTGCCCATGCTGAAGTGCAGTGGAACAATCACAGCTCAGTGAAGCCTTGACCTGCTGGGCTCGAGCGATCCTCCCACCTCAGCCTCCTGAGTAGCTGGGATTACAGGTGTGCACCACCACGCCCAGCTAATTTGTGTACGTTTTGTAGAGAGGGGGATTCTCACTATGTTGCCCAGGCTGGTCTGGAACTCCTGAGCTCCTTGGCTTCCCAAAGTGCTGGGATTACAGGCTACAGGCATGAGCCACCACGGCCAGCCAGATGAGACTTTTAAAGGCATTGGAGCTCCTGTAACTCAGGGGCCGTCAGTTTCTCAATCTTGTTTATGCCTCTAAACCACCAGAAGGGAAAGGACTCCCCACGCGGATTCTCACAGTAGAGAATCAGTCCTCACCAACGTGGGGGTTGTAGGACCTTGTTTTGGGAAGGACAAGGATCCCAGATAGGATCCCATGGACCCCCGCTCCTTGACAAATGAATGGTTTTGATCCAGCCAGAAATGCTGGATTTACAATGGCAGAGGGGGATGGCCTGAGTCACGGAATGGGGAAATGGTTTGTTCTTCTGACCCGTAAGAATAAATAACTTTTTTTTAAAAAGTGGAGTCTTGCTCTGTCGCTCCGGTTGGAGTGCAGTGATGTGATCTCGGCTCACTGCAACCTCCACCTCCCAGGTTCAAGTGATTCTCCTGTCTCAACCTCCCGAGTAGCTGGGATTACAGGCATGCACCACCTCGCCAAGCTAATTTTTCATATTTTTAGTAGAGATGGAGTTTCACCATGTTGGCCAGGCTGGTCTTGAACTCCTGACCTCATATGATCCGCCCGCCTTGGCCTCCCAAAGTGCTAGGATTACAGGTGTGAGCCACTGCGCCTGACTGATAATAAATGCTAACTTTTAATGTAGCTGTCATTTAAGTGTCAAGCCTGCACATGGTCACCAGGAGCCCCAGCAAGCTATTCTTAGGTGGCATTATCTTCACAGACTGCAAGACAGAGCCTGGGACAGGGGACACAGGGAGAAAGTGGCCAGCCAGAGTTTAAACCCAGTTTTCCTCCACACCGACACTCTTTCCACCTCTCCATCCTTCCTCTTCACAGGACGGTGTGATGAGGAGGAGGATCTTCTGGATTCTGGAATAAGTTCATTGAGCATTTTCCTCTTATGCTGCAGGCATTTCCCTAAGCTCATCACAGAGAACAGACATTCCCCACCTACAGATGAGCCGACCAAGGCCCTGAGGGGTGATGTTCCCTTTGCAAGGCTACATGGCTAGTGACTGTGGCAGCTGAGGTCCAAACCCAGGTCTAATGGATTCCAAGGCCCACCTTTGAGCCACACCCCTATACAGAGCTCAGGGAGAGAGGATGGGGCTTCATTCTTCATCCTGAAATGGAATATAGGAGTGAGATGGGCATTTAGAGACCCCTTAGCCCCTTGCTCCGAGACCAGCATCCCCTGGGAAACAGAATTACAGCCTCACCCTAGATACGCTGATGCGGAATCTTCGTGTTTTGGGTTATTATTATTAATTTTATTTATTTATTTATTTATTTTTGAGATGGAGTCTCTCTCCGTCACCCAGGCTGGAATTCAGTGGCGTGATCTCGGCTCACTGCAACCTCTGTCTGCCGGGTTCAAGTGATTCTCTTGCCTCAGCCTCCCGAGTAGCTGGGGTTACAGGTGCATGCCATCATGCTCAGCTAGTTTTTTGTATTTTTAGTACGGACAGAGTTTCACTGTGTTAGCCAGGATGGTCTCAATCTCCTGACCTCATGATCTGCCTGCCTCAGCCTCCCATAGTGCTGGGATTACAGGTGTGAGCCACCTCGCCCAGCCTATTATTACTTTTGTTTTTTGAGACAGAGTCTCACTCTGTCACCAAGGCTGGAGTGTAATGATGTGATCTCAGCTCACTGCAGCCTCCATCTCCTGGGTTCAAGTGATTCTCCTGCCTCAGCCTCCCAAGTAGGTGGGACCACAGGCATATGCTCCACGCCCAGCTGATTTTTGCATTTTTAGTAGAATCAGGGTTTCACCATGTTGGTCAGGCTGGTCTCCAACTCTTGACCTCAGGTGATCTGCTTGCCTCAGCCTCCCACAGTGCTGGGATTACAGGCATGAGCCACTGCGACCGGCCACAATCTGCCTCTTAACAAGATTCCCAGGCAGCTGGACACACATTCATGTCTGAGAAGCGTTGCTCCAGTTCACATAGTTTTCAGCTTTTTATGATTTTTAGTAGCACCCTTGTGTTGTAAACGAAGTAACTACCCACAACCCTGTGAGAGAAAACAGACATTAATAGCATCCTTCCTAGGAGGGCCCCCCCTGTGGGTGGAGCCGGCTGGGGCCACGCCCCTCCCACATGCAGACTCGCTCTCACACCCCACTGCCCGAGCCTTGACAACGAATACCGTTGTAAAAACCACCAATGCCACGCCAGATCCCAGTTCTCTTCCGGGCAAATTCAGTTCAAGGGTGTTAAGCTGCCCCATCCCAGCACAGAATCACAGTCCAGGGGTCTGGAAGTTCAGTATCTTTTTCTTTTTTTCTCTCTCTCTTTTTTTTGATACAGAGTCTCGCTCTGTCACCCAGGCTGGAGTGCAATGGCATGGTCTCGGCTCAGTGCAACCTCCACCTCCCGGGTTCAAGTGATTCTCCTTTCTCAGCCTCCTGAGTAGCTGAGATCACAGGCGCCTCCCACCATGCATGGCTAATTTTGTATTTTTAGTAGAGACAGGGTTTTACCATGTTGGTCAGGCTGGTCTCGAACTCCTGACCTCAGATGATCTGCCCGCCTCAGCCTCCCAAAGTGCTGGGATTACAGGTGTGAGACACCGTGCCTGGCCCTCTTTTCTTTTTTTCCTTTCTTTTTTGGAAGTTCAGTTTGTATCTCGAAGCCTGCCCAAATCTAGCTCTCCATAGGTGCGGCAGTGACCTCACCTTGCCTCAGCATGCCCTTCCGTAAAACGGGGTGCAGTAGCTCTCACCGTGGGCCCCTGGCAGGGACCCAATGAGCTCTTGCAGGCGGTTCCCCCAGCGCAGACCTGGCACAGGCAACTGAGGCAGAGCTGGCCAGGCGCTTGGGCCTCATACTCTCAGTAATGTTCTGTTTCTCTGGCTGTGAACTCCCTGGCTTCTGCGCGAGTCCTGTAAGAGCCCCATGAGGTTGCTGGGCAAGGAGCAGATGGAGCAGCACTTCGGGGACTCAGGCAGAAGCAGCTCCAAGCAGGATCAGCGGTTAGATCCACGCTGTCCCATACAGTAGCCACTACGGCCACTGCCACACGTGAGCACCGATGGTCACGTCAAGCCAAATGAAGAATTCAGCCCCTGTTCCCGCTTGACGCGTGTCACATGCTCCATAGCCTCATGTGGCCGGTGGCTGCCAATGTTGGACAGCATGGATAGAACATTTGCATCATTGCAGACAGTTCTATTGGATGGCGATGCATTGAAATGTTGAAATACAGCCGGGTGCTGTGGCTCACGCTTAGAATCCAGCACTTTGGGAGGCTGAGGCGGGAGGATTATTTGAGCCTGGGCAACATGGCAAAAGCCCATCTCTACAAAAATACGAAAAGATTGGCCGGACATGGTGGCTTATGCCTGTAATCCCAGCACTTTGGGAGGCTGAGAAGGGCAGATCACAAGGTCAAGAGATTGAGACCATCCTGGCCAACATGGTGAAACCCTGTCTCTACTAAAAATACAAAAATTAGCTGACCGTGGTGGTGCACGCCTGTGGTCCCAACTACTTGGGAGGCTGAGACAGGAGAATCACTTGAACCTCCGGAAGCGGAGGCCGTAGTGAGCCAAGATCGCGCCACTGCATTCCAGTCTGGTGACAGAGCGAGACTCCATCTCAAAAGAAAAAAAGAAAAAAATTAGCCGGGTGTAGTGGTGCACACCTGCAGTTGGCTACTCAGGAGGCTGAGGTGGGAGGATCAAGGGGGCGGGGAGGTCCAGGCTGTAGTGAGCTGAGATCACGTGGCTGCACTCCAGTAGAAATGTATATGTGTGTGCGTGTGTGTGTGTGCACATATCTATGTATACATTTGCCCCTTGACCAACTTGGGGGCCAGGGGCACTGGCCCCCTGTGCAGTTGAAAATCTGCATATAACTTTTGACTCCTCTAAAATGTAACTACTAATAGTGTGCTGTTGACTGGACACCCTATGTAAACAGTCAGTTAACACATTCTGTATGTCAAATGTATTCTATCCTGAATTCTTACAATAAAGTGAGCTAGAGAAAAGAAAATGCTATTAAGAAAATGCCGAGGAAGAGAAAGTACATTTACTATCCACTAAGTGGAGTAGATCATCGTAAAGGGCTCCCCTTGATCGTCTTCACGTTGAGTGGGCTGTGAGGAGGAGCCGGGGTGGTGGGGCGGGGGTGGTGGGAAGGGCAGTGGGGGGTTGTCTTGCTGTCTCAGAAGTAGCAGAGGCGGGAGAAAGTCCACGTATAAGTGGACCACATGGTTCAAACCCCTGTCATTGAAGGGTCAGCTGCAGTCCTCCATTGGCTGGGAAATAGCCCACCTCAACCCTTCCTGGGTTCCCCCACCCCCAGCCCTCCCAGCCCTCTGTCTTCTGGAACCTGCTGCTAATTCCCATTTCTCCGATGAGGAAACTGAGCGACCTCAGAGTATTGTTCCTAGCAGAAAATTGGCAGCACCAGGGGGGTCGGAGACCTGGTTTCTCCTTTTCCCAGTGGCCAGCCAGGCTCTGAGTCCCACATCTCACTTGTTGGTTACTTGCTGTGTGCCAGGCCCTACTTGGGCCCCCTTGCCACAGCCCCGTGCAGCGTCATCAGAGAGGGAGCAGCTCACCCAAGGTCGCCCAGCCGGGGACTGGATGGGAGCCAGGTGGGCGGCGTGTCCCCTGCTCCCCTGCGGCACTGTGGGTGTGACCAGAGTGAGGCGCGGCCTGCGAGTGGAGACTGGGGCTGGGGGCATGTGACAGGGACCTTTGCATTCTCTTCTCCCCCTAACAGCTTCCCGCCCCGCCGTCCTCCTCTGGCTTTCGGAATTTGACCCCAGATCTATAAGAAGGGCCTGGCTCCTCCCTCTCCCTCACCTTCTACACCGCCCCCAGGTTCTGCCGCTTTTACAAATTTGCTTTATCTGTTCACTCTTTCCTTCCTCTCCATCCCTCTGGCTCCAGCCACGGCCTCATCCTCTACCCCCGGATCCTTGGCCCGGCTCCTCCCTGGCCTCCAGCCGCCTCGCTCCAGTCCACTCAGAGGGGCCCTTCACCCCCCAGAGCTGAGCCTGCCCCTCGGTTGTCACAGCCCGGTGTGGGAGGAAGGAGGCCCCCCCCGGCCCATCGCCACGGCCTCTGTAACAGCTCGACATCCCCTCCTCCGGACTTCCCTCCTGGACGTTCCGGGGCCCACCCTGTCACTTAGGCGGCTCACCCCCACCCCCACACCTGCCTCCCTAGAGACAAGGCTGTTTGCATCGGGTGCCAGCAGAGGACCTGCCGGTAGGGGGCGCTGAGTCGCTTGTTCCTGCAGCAAATACCGAGGCTTGGAGGGGCCGGCACGGTGGCAGGCCCTGGAGATGCAGCCGTGAATGCCCCAGCAAAGCCCTCAGGAGCTCCCCTCCTAGCAGGAAGCCAGGCAATGAATGCAGGAACAAATCACCGAGCATCAGATGCTGGGTGGCTGTGACACGCGCTGTGAAGAAGTGCAAGGGATAGGGATGGCAGGGGGAGCTCAAAGACGTCTTGGAGGTGTCTTGGGAACGCAGCGCCTCCCCGACCCGAGGAAGAGCACCCCTGGCCGGCTGAGGGCACAGCAGGGGCAAAGGCCCCTCGGGGGTAAGGGGCTTGGTGTGGGTGGGAGGAGCCTGGGTGGGAGGTGCCTGATGGGTGGGTGGAGCCTGGGTCGGAGGTGCCTCGTGGGTGGGAGGAGCCTGGGGGAGACCGGAGTGGCTGCAAGGTAAAGAATAGCCCCCCTTCCAAACAAGTCACCACCTCTCCTCCTCCCACGGCACCTCACCCCCACCCCAACTCCACCCCTGCTTCACCGGCCCGTTGATCCTGTGGCCCGAAAAACTCGTTAGCTGAGCCAAGCCTCCAGCTCTGCTTCCTCATCAGCAGCTCCCAGGGGAACCTGGACTGCCCTTTCCCTACGGTTCTTCTACCTCAAAACTTAGGGGCCTGACAATTCTTGGGGCTGTAGGGCTGCTTCTATTTTCAAAGCATTCAGAGAAACACACACAGGAAGTCTCATCCATCCTTGACGCTCGCGCTGCCTGTCGCCTCCCCCTGTACCCGGGTCTCTCACACAGGACCAGGAACTTCTTTCAGGGACAGAAGTGCCCATCCCTCCCCGGGTTCGATGCCTCTCCACCCTCTGGGCTCCAGGTTCCCTCACAGTCGGGAAGTTCCTCTCTAGCTCTAACCTCCATGCTGTTTGCTGCAATGGTAGTCAATTTCCGATCTTCCCTCTGGCCTTCTGAATTTACCCCCCAAAAAACTGAGTGTGCCTGACAGGAACGTTCCCTGCCTCCCATTTCTCCTCACCCCGCCTCCCCTGGGTCCCCGAGTTTCCGATCTGCCATCTGCCTGAATCCTCCCAGGCACAGTGCCCGAGATCTCGCAGAGCTGGGACTGGGGAGGATGGCGAAGCCGGTGAGGACTCAGCCTCACACCTCGAGTGCCCGGGCCCTCCCAGCCTCTGCTTTCCCTGGATCTCAGCTCCATCTCGGGGCCTCCTGTCCTGCCCCTCTCATGCCCCCTTGTATGTCTGTGACTCTGCCAGTCTCTGCTCTTCTCCTCTTTGGGGGCCTTCTGTGTCTGCATCTCTGGTTCGTTCCTTGTACCAGGTTAGGGAGAACAGGTGTACCTTTGTGATGGGTCCTCTCCTGGGGCACCTGGGGTGGAAGATGCAGCCATGGTGACCTGACCAAGTTCTGGGCTTGGGGTTCCAATCTGGCTGTGCTGCTTGAGGGCCATGTAACCTTCGGCAAGTGCCGCTCGCCTCCGAATCTGCTTCTGCATCTGTAAAATGGGCAGAAGAACCATCCCTCCCTCCCAGGGCCATGGGGAGAAGCCAGCGGCTTGAGGAGTGGATAGCATGGCACCCACATGTAATCAATACTTCCCATCACTACTAGGGGTGCGTGGGGGCAGGGGACAGGCCACGGAGTTTCCACCAGCAGGGCGTGAAGCCATGGTGGGGTGTCAGGCATGCCGTGGCCTGTGCAGTGCGGGTGACTGCAGGGGCGGAGGAAGGATGGCTGTTCAGCATGCCTGTGGCCTTGCCTGTACCCACCCCGCACACAGGCAACCTCCGTGGGAATTGCTGCTGTCATCAGGCCAATCTTGGGGGTCTTTGGGGCCCCTGGACTCTAGCGAGGCTGACCTGGGAGGAGCCACTTCCTAGCTGTGTGTTTTGCCTTCAGCAACTGACAATACCTCTGCGTGCCTCAGCTTTCCTAGCGGTGAAATGGGTGTAATAGTGTTCTTCTCTCAGAGGGTTGATGGGCAAACTGTGGGGCTTAATGCAAGAAAAGCTCCCAGGACGGTGCTAGTCCATGCCAGGTGTGTTTGGACGTTACCACCTTCAGTGGTGTCATTATTCGCTGAGTTCGCACGAGTCAGATGCATGCGGCATGCCTGGCTGTGGGAATGAGGTTAGCCGACATTCCTGTTATCCAGGTCAGAGAGCTCTATCTGGGGACAGCTGGGGTCAGGTGCCCCCTCACTGTGTGGCTGTATCCAGGAGTGTAGCTCACACAAGTGGGTATCTAAGCCTTGGGCAAAGTGGTAGCTTTCCTCTGGGTGCACGGAGCTGTGCTGGGGACCTCCTGTTTGGAACCTGAGGTGTAGTATCTAGGACTTAGCCATCCAGGTGGTGCTGGGGCATGGAGGGTGACCTGGCACACTGATGTCCAGCTGATGACAGCTGCATCATGGCATGTAGATGTGCTTCCTCGGCCGGGTGTGATGGCTACTGTCTGTCATCCCAGCACTTTGGGAGGCCGAGGCAGTCGGATCACTGGAGGTCAGGGGTTCGAGACCAGCCTGGCCAACACGGTGAAACCCCATCTCTACCAAACATACAAAAACTAGCCAGGCTTGGTGGTGTGCACCCGTAATCCCAGCACTTTAGGAGGCTGAGGCAGCAGATCACTGAAGGTCAGGAGTTCAAGACCAGACTGGCCCACATGGTGAAACCCCGTCTCTACTAAAAAACACAAAAATTGGCCAGGCGTGGTGGTGGGTGCCTGTAGTCCCAGCTACTCAGGAGGCTGAGGCAGGGGAATTGCTTGAACCCAGGAGGTGGAGGTTGCAGTGAGCTGAGATTGTGCCACTGCACTCCAGCCTGGGCAGCAGAGTGAGATTCTGTCTCAAAAAAAAAAAAAAAAAAGCTGTGCTGCCTCTGCTAGCAGCCCTTCTAGGTTGGAAGGGGAGCTGGGGACTGAGGGTGTCCAGGGCTGGGAGCCTGAATGTGCAGCTATTGCAGTGCGGCCTCGGCTGAGTGGGGGTGTCTG